>CAKNYM010031480.1:3145-50694 GCA_932195095.1 Andricus curvator
GGTCCTAAAAGAAACTACGCAACTCGCGGCGGCAGATAGAAAATACGTATCTGGCGCGCTCTATACTAAGTATATATAAATTTCTATATACTTAGTATAGAGCGCGCCAGATACGTATTTTCCATCTGCCGCCGCGAGTTGCGTAGTTTCTTTTAGGACCCATCGATAAATTAAACAGTTCAAAGGTATCTGATTAAAAAATATAAACCTTTTTAAGTTTCCATTAAATGTTTAAAAGCTTCGAGAAATCGTTAAAATAATGTAAATCTTTGGAAATTCTTTGAATTGTAATGAAATCTGTTGAAATCCTTTAAAATCCCTGACAATCTTTCAAATCTTTCGAGCACTTTCAAATGGCTTCTGAACCGCTTCTGAACGCTAATTTTGACAAATAAGTAATAATATATCCATTCCTTTAACTTGAAGATATTCAAAGGAAATAAAATAGGCTTTTTAAGACAAGAAAGAAAGGTTTAAAAAAGTCTGATAAATTGTTTGATGGATTGATGAATTAAAAATGATTTAATTTTAATTTTGAATACTTAAAATTTAGGACAGTTCTAATGTTTTAAATAGTTTTATTTCATGGTTAACTATTCAATATATAAATGGAACATTTTTTCAGGTGCGATAGTTTTAAATATTTAATTTGTATGACCTGGAAAAATGTTTGCTGACCGGAAAATGACCAGAAACTTGTCTTTGTTTTTAGAGGCCACTCTGAAACATTTATATTGAGCATTTGACTAACAACACACCAAACCCTCGGTTTAACAACAGTGTCGGGGGTTGTAAATGTACAGCCCGCAAATAGCCTTGATACTAAATCGGGGGTTTCGGAACGTGAACAGTCAAGGCCGTCTGAACCGTTTCCAATTGTGATGCATAATAATTCGCAATATACGCGAGTGAGTACCCGCGCACTGCACCTTTCCACTGCGCTTTCGGTGTTTTTTCAGGCATGAGTTGTAAACGTCTCTCTTCCCGCGAGCTGAAAAACTGCGCGGGTTAGCAGTTCTAGGAATTACTAAAACGCGTGTCTGGTGTACTAATAAAGAACTTATCTCGCTCATCTGCCCACTCTAGATCACTTCTTTGGATCCGCACCTGAAATCAGCTGAATCATTTAACGGCGATAAAATGCTGCGAAAGTCTTATTGGCTCTGTTTAAACTGCGATAAGCAGCTTCTTCGCAGCAGTCTCTATATTATTTTCGACACAGTCATCACATTATTGTAGACGCTTATTCTTGATTCACGCCAATAGTTGGTTTGGAAGAGAATTTTAAAGTAATAAAGCCTATTTATTTGACCTGAGACACTCTGAAGTGAAAATGGCGTCGTATAAAATGATTTTCGGATTAATGGTTATTATAAAATTGTTTGCAACATCATCAGCCGGCTGTTTCGGAGGTGGTAGTAGCAGCAGCAACAAGCGTGTACAGCCTCAGGGTGTCGTACGAGTGATCCACGGACAGGGCGAGTTTACATCAGGACGAGCAGGAATAATCTGTCCAAACGAAATTGACCCTCTTCGTGTACATTCTGCGGTATCTGTAAAGTCCAAGCCACGTGATAACCTTATAGTTTACGATACTTTCCAAGCACCTGCCAACGAAATAATTACTCAGGTTCATGTTTATGATAATACGGATGTTGATCCTCTTTTTGAAGGGTATGGAGGCGGAGGCCATATTGAACTGGTCAATGGTGGTCCCGGATTTTCAATTGTCAACCTGAAATTCACCAGTGAATATAACTGTGGAATTCGAAAATACGTAGATCTGTACTGTCGTTATCATCCTCATCAAGTCTGAAATTTCCTCATTGTGGACAATGTAAGCAAATAAAACTGATTTTCTAAATCTTCACATCACTTCTATCTATATTTTTCCCCACATTCTTCCACTCGACTGTGTTGAAACACTGATATCTGATAAGAAACTTTTATAGAAGACTATATGAAATTAGTGTAAAACTTTGTCACAGTAACTACACTGTGAAACAAAAATTTCGGCAATTTCTATACATTCAGATTATTTGTGTGACTAGTCACAGGAGTGCCTTCCCACCTCGAGGACATGTTGGAAAGAGTTAGGGGTAAGCTTTTGACGTAGTTGAAGAAGTAATAATGAATCTGCAAAAATAGTACTTAAAGTACTTGGTGGTTCGGAACCCACCTTAAACTGTTGGTACCCCTCCCACCACTAAGTAAGAGTGTGTGGGGGGGGGTGTAAAGGAATAGGGAAGAGATACAAGAAAAATGTAAACCGTTAGGGGACACATTAGAAGCTTCCATTCCAATTCCAGAAGAAATCAGTTGTGGGAAATATTGTATTATTACAAACTATTCTTTAAACCTTAAATACACTTAAGAAAGACTCGTTTCAAATAGAGTTTGTATCTATTCTCCTTCACGCGTCTTGAACGTGAAAGAAGACAAACAAATTTATATTCTACCTGCTATATAAATAGCTAGTTGACAAAAATGAAAATTTGACATGTCATGTAGCATGAATTCTATTTGATAAGACTTTTGATCATATATACATCTTTTGAATTGAAACCTAAATCATTTTCGATTTTTCCGAATATCTTGTTGTCGGTATGAGAAAAAAACTTGGAATACCTTATCGGTACTGTTAATAAGAAAAATATCGGTACCGTCAATAATATTCATTCAAAGAATCTGGAGGATTAAGGAAAATTTTTTAAATATTAGAAAATTTGCAATAATTTTAAATGACATTTGAAAGTTTTTGAAACTTTACAAAGATTATGAAATAATTTAAATCTTAAGACGTTTCAAAAAAATGTTAACAAAATGTACATTTTCGAAATTGTGAACACAAAATTTAGAAGCTTATTGAGAATTTTGAAAGATTTCAAAAGAGATTTTAAAGCAATTTTTTCAGTTTCGAAAGTATTTTCACAAATTCGAGGAAAAATTAGAATCATTCTAAAAGATATATTCAACTTTTTAAATAATTTGAAAGGACTTCAAAAAATTAAGAAATGTAAATTTTTGAAGATTTTGAACAAAAAGTTTACAAGCTTTTTAAAAATGTTGAAAGATTTCAAAAGAATAAATTTTTTCAGATTTGTAGAATAATTTAAAATGATTTTTTTATTTGGTAACATTAATTTCAAGAGAATATTGAAAAAGATTTCAAAACATTTCATTTCAGGAAACATTCGAATCATTATAGAAGATGTATAGAATCTTGAATTGTATTCCTTTGGTGTCCTCCGGTCCACAGCAATTTAATCGTCTCGTCATCTTTTACATCATGAAGGCATTCAAGAGTAGTTTGCCCCATTTTGATGGAATTCTGTTTTGCATATACCTTAGTTCTTCTCGTAGATAGATTTTAGGCCAACGGTTCTTATCCATTTCGCTGACTTCTTGAAGATAGGTGCCCGCTCTTCTTCTGGTTTCTATTTCCAGACTGACTCTAACCGACTCCAGTCTCCAAATGTAACTTGAAGTTGTGCAGTCTACAGCCATTACGATTTTGACATATCTGCCCTGGAAATTCTCTACTTCCACTCACCTTTACCATCTTCAGATCTCGAATCCATACAGGCCTTCTGCTTTAGCTAAAGTTTCTAGGAGATAGACTCTTTTGTCTAGCTTGTGAATCCTAGCTCTTTTCATAATCCCCCAGGCTGAATTTGTAGCAACACGTGCTTACCCTGCCATCTTCCTCAGATGTTTAATGTAAGTGGCAGTTATAGAGAACCATGAGCCAAGATATTTGTAGCTGTGTAAATTCACAAGATGTCTTGGCGTTTTGTTCTTGGAAGTGGCTTATAAACTCTTCCTGATTTAAACTGGGCGCGTCATTGGCAGCCCGGTTGGTGCCAGAAATGGTGAACACTCGTTGTCGTTCCTGCGCACCGATATATAGACAGTTGGAATGGCGTGCATGGACAACGTGATGTTTTTTTAAGCAGATTCTGCTTAGTATAAGTTCCTCGCCTAAATTGTCTGCTACTGAAAAGGATCCAGGTTAGGACCTTCGGTTTATCTCGACGTCCAGGTCTATGATGCCTCGTAGTTTGAGGGTGACTCCTTCTGCGGCCAGGTATGCTTCAAGTGAACCTGGTGTAATCCTGTGGATTTGTGCTGGGCTGAGAAAGCGAGTTTTTGAAGCGTTGTCGGATGAGCCGGAGGCTGCTAAAGCTTCCATTTTCTTCCCTTCGACATATGTCCGGAGGTGGGGTAGGGGTTTTTTATTTGTGTGAGCGACGGTCATTGCGGGTCAGTAGCTGTCGGGTTTCTTGTAAGGGTGCTGGTTACCAGCTCTGAAACAACTGATGTTTCTGGCCAGTGCGCGCCCTTTTAAATGGAAGGGCTTTTGGGCGTTGCGTGGGAGTGGCTAGTCCGACCATGTTACCCGTATATGCCCTTTGGCCCCCAAAAGGGAAATGGACGAGTCTTTCCGTAGCAGACTTGCTTTTCTTCCCTAACAAAGGCTTATCCACCACGGATCCACCTAGGTCGAGAGATTCGCAAGGAAAATCGGCAAAGTCCTACTGTTGTCGAACATTTCGGTCCTCTATAGAAATCGAATCACCAACCTTTCGCAATTTGCCTGGTGTTACGTCGTTGTCTTCATCCAGTACCTTTGAGTTGTCTTCGAAATTGTCAAGCTCTGGATCCAAAATTTTCTCCAAATCTTCTTCTGTTCGAAGTAATAGCTTCAATGAATCTGGAATCAATTGGATACCAATATGTGCTTTCCTTCCTATAAAAAAAATTACATTTTTAGAATGAAGGACACTTTTTTGCCAGTGATCACCAGTAACGCGTTACCGGGAACATTACTTTTTTAGTAACGGTAACGGTAACGCATTACTTTTCAAGTAATGTGTTAAATACAGTATTTTTATATTGTACAAATTTACACGTATTGCATAAAATAACTTTCCAACTTAGAATAAACAAAAATAATTGTTATAAGCAAATTAATTTCCTAATATCGTTTTTAATATTATGTTTCCTTCAAATTTGTTGATGATAATTTATATTCAGGGTGTGTATTTAAATTTAATTTTTTCCAATATTCCTGGAGGTTAAAAAAAGTCTTCTCAATTTTTTACGGATTTTAATCAAGTATGCAAATGGACAATTGAGATATTTTTCATGTTTAAAACTAGTTCTTTTTTCATTATTTATGTTATTCAAAGTACTTACCAAACAGAGCTTCAAATGGGGTTTGTTGGATGCCTCGATGAAAAGCATTGTTTTTCCGCAGTTGGCAAAATCTAAGATTTTCATTCCATTTTTTCGAGTTGTTTCCTTCCATTTATGCAACAAGCATATACTCTACATCCTGATTAGCTCTTTCAATACTGCATTGTCTCTGCGAATGTCTAGTTTTTTCGTGAGCTATTGATGAATCCAGCCGAACTTCTTTCAATGATTCAATGGTACGGTTAGAAAACTCTCGCCTATTGTCAGCTTGAAGGACAGAAAGAATCCCTAACGTAAAGAATATGTTGAGTTAAGAATACGCCACTCCTTCAACCGTTTTCGTCTTCAAGGGAAGGAGCATCGCGAATTTTGTTTAATGATCTTGATAGTTGAGAATGAATTTGTAATCCCCGTCTTTGCAAGACTGCATGTCAATTAAATCAACCTGCGCTCTTGCGTTGACCTCTTTAAAAAGCAAAGGCTTTATGACCACGCCTTTTTTAAAAAAGACTTCGTTTTTTTTTTCACATAAATAACACACAGTTTAAGGAAAGTCAAAATAAATGCTCTGGTAACATTCGCGTATTTAACAGATAAAGCTTTCTCTAATCTATTTCGACCACCATGACCGCACTCAACATGCGCAGGATTAATAACGTCAAAATGTTCATCGTTCTTCACATAGTATTTAATGTCAGTATTCGCTTCACTCATTGGCACAATCAGCTTTTCAACTCCTTAAAATACACATAACATCGTATCGATTGAGGCCTCTGTAATCCAGTGAAGACTTTTTTGTTTTCACTTTAGCTTCTTCTACTTCCTTGGTTATTTCTTTAAATGTTTTATTTTATTTATTTTATTATCCAAAAGTCATAGACGAATTACAGGATAACTTATCTTGAGAATTAAGTAAGAATATTGATAATAATAATCGTAGGTAAATAAGCTTAGAAATAATTAGTTGAAGAAAATATCAGTAGGGCTAGACATAAGCCTCAATAGCAGTTCGTAGATTACTTAATGACACATGTATTTTGAAATAGAATTTATAAGAATCGTGTTGTCCGATTGACTTTCAATTAAATTTCTTATTTTTTCGTTGCACTTGTCTCTAATATCACTATTCACTTAATTGATTTCACCATATCTTATTACGGAGTCAATCATTGTTGCTAAAAAATGTAGTCACTTGGTCTATATTATAGTGCACTAGCAATATTTCCACTCGAATTTTTTAAGTTGGCTGCTGAACTCAAACTGATCGAAAATGCAATATGCAGGAGAACTGTTTGTGTTCAATACCCAGTCGGAAATTTCCAAGACTTACCATTGGTCCAGTTCGGGATCAACCTTAGGGTGTGTACGCCGGGTGCCCGACCAATACCGGTCAAGTATTGAACCAGGAGAAAGAATGGACTTTTAGGAGAAGATATAAGATGGACTGATATGAATACCGAAGACACAGTTCTTGCCAGATGTTATGGTTTGAGAAAGATTCATAAAACCAATTCAATAATCGTTTGAGAATAGTTATTCCAATTATTAATACTCCCACGAAATTTTAGGAACAAAACTTTAATTTGATACTTAAAGACTCCAGTACAACTTCAAAATACAATATCAGAAATATCTGGGAATTCAAACAAATTAATATTCAAAAAACTCTTCCTGATGACCATGTAATGATTTTTTTGGATGTTGTTGCAATGTTTCCGAGTATATCCCTTGAATTAGTTGAACAAGCAATTTGAAATAGATGGAACAATATAAAAACACGTACTCGATTAACTCAAAAAGTTTTTATTAAAGGGATAGTTTTTATTATGAACTCAACTTATTTTAAATTCAATGGATCTTTTTATAAGCGAAATTTTGGTACTCCCATAGGTTCAGTCATTTCTCCGATTTTAGCAGAAATAGTTATGGAAGATTTGGAGGTCTTTGCTTTCAAGAAGCTAGATTTTGTTTTACCCTTTCATTTTCGGTATGTTGATGAGACTTTATTATGTATTCCTCTAGCAAAGTTGCAGGCAGTTATTGATGCTTTTAACGGTTTTCATACAAACTTTCAATTTACCCATGAAATAGAGAAAAATAATAAAATCAGTCTTTTGGAGATAGAAGTAATTAGAGGTCAGGATGGTAATATAAACCAATTGGTATAGGAAAAGTACATATTCAGGTAGAATTTTGAATTTCTTTTCGGCTCATCCTTTTCAAAACAAAACTATAGTAATCAAAAACTCAGTTGACAGAGCTCTAGGTTTGTCCCACGTTACATTTTACAAAAATAATTTGAATATTGATAGGAATATCCTTTATCTTAATCATTACCCACAAAAGTTAATTGAGAAACATATCGCAATTAGAATTCAACAAACCAATAACAAACAAAATAACATTTTATCTACAGATAATCAGATGAAATTGAGAGAACATAGTTCTTTTAATACTTTTGTTCTCCCGTTTTTTGGTCAAATTTCCAAAACTATTGAATTTATGTTAAAAAGATTTAGTACTTCTTAATACTAGGATGGGGGAACACAAAAGTGATGTTTGTTTGAGATGTTGTTATAAGAGTGTTCTTGCTAGACATACAAAAGGGTTTGTTGATGCTGACCATGAGTTTGACTGGGATAATGTTGAAATTTTACATAGTGAAAGTAATGAGAGAAAGAGAGAATTCAGGAAAATGCTTTATATTAAAAAACAAAATAAGTTGTCTATTCATTTGAAAACTGATTTGGATAAATTAAACAAAAGTTATTCTAGTATGATTAATTACATTTAGGAATAGGTTTTCATGAATCTAGACTTTCTCTTATTTTTGATGTGTTTATAACAAATTTACCTTTGACGCACACTTAGATCTCAGGTATCGAGGAGATAGCGTCGTTGTTTCGTCGCTGTTCCCACCTGCTCTAATTTTTCTTACCTTGATAAGGGTGCTGTATGAGCACCGAAACGTTGGTAAATATTGTGCATGCTTTCATATTGTGATTTAATAATAATAAAAATAAAAAAGACGAAAGAAACAAAAAAGAGAAGGAAGGGGATTTGGTTGGTTGCCTTCTCATTTTTCTTTCCTCTTTTTTATTTTTTTCCAAAGAAACAAACTTTTTTTGTTTTTAGGAATTGCAATAGGAGCATTTTGGGGTGGTAGTCCAAATTTCATCGTTGGATTCTTGTTTTATTTTCAGGAATTCTATACTCTCTAAATCCAAATTAGCAGAAATTTTACTAATTCAATTAGTAGCATTGTATCTCACTGTTAAATTAGTAATTCTATCACTTTCTACAAAGGTAAGATCTATGTTGCTAAATGAATTAGTAAGGGTATTCTACTAATCTGCTTAGTAGAACCAACTTACTAATTCAATGAGTAGCAGTGAATTGCTAAGGAAACATAATTTAATAATTTCTTCAATACATTCTGCTGGTTTTTGAGTTTTAATTAAGAAAGGTTAATGTTTTCTCAATACACCATATATTTTTTCAATGCGGCCAAAATGTGAACTCATGAAATTAGGTAGAATAACAGCGTTCTCAGAAATTAAAATATTAAAATTATTATTATTGTATAAAATCTTTGATATAAAATAAAATTAGAATTTTTATTACAATTTTCATAATTTGTTCGAAGTGAAAAAAATTCATTTGTCATAAAATCATTGTACATTTTAAAGATATAATAAAAATAATGATATAAATTTTGTAATAAAGACTATCATACATTAAAGTCGACGTACCATATCGTAATTAACCAACAGTTTGACAAAAGGTTTTATTTTTTATCTTTCACTTGCAGAAAACTTGATCAATATACATTAGAAGCTACGTAGATGGTTAAAAATTTTTTTTAATTACTGGACAACTTCTAAGTCGAATTTTCGGGTTAACAATTTTCATTGAATTGTTGCTACGAATAAAGAGGTTGTTTTAAAGAAGATTTTAAAGTCTTTTTTATGTTTTATACTTACACTTTTGAGGCAGCACTCATAATCATCACATCTAGTTTTCCTAAAGCACAAAAATTATTATTCAACCTAAATTTTAAACAGAATCTAAAACTCTTTTGTCTTCAAAAAATCCTTTTTTCAACCACCTAATTGGTTGGTTTATTTAATTTTAAGACATAGAAAATATTTCCCTCATTGATTGAAACAAATAATTTGTTCAGTAGAATTTGTTTGATTCAAACAAAAAATTGGCTTTTATTCCCTGGCGGACCGGCCGAACGCAATCATTACGCTGCAGCGTAATGGTAAAGTAATGTTAAAGTAATGGTAAAGTAATATGGCATTATAATTAATAAAAGAAACAAAATAAATATGTAAGCTGTTGCAATTATAATAATACGTTAAAATTTACGTTAAATGGTCATGCCGTAATTGCAACAGCGGGTTGCCAACATGCCGGGGCCCGACTTCAATGACAGCCACATTATTTTTTCATTTTTTAACGCTGAAAAAGAAACTTGTTGCAATTACGACATGACCATTTAACGTAAATTTTAACGTCTTATTATAATTGCAACAGTTTACATATTTATTTTGTTTCTTTTATTAGTTGTAATGCCATATTACTTTACCATTACTTTAACATTACTTTACCATTACTTTAACATTACTTTACCATTACGCTGCAGCATAATGCTTGCGTTCGGCCGGTCCGCCAGGGTTAAACAATTCATTTGTTTAAAATTTGTTTATTTCAATACATAAAAATATTTATTTGATTCAAACAAAAAATATAATGCAAAACAGTGAGAAGCACAATTAAAAATTAAACAGAAGTAAACATTCGGATTGAGTAAATGTTTCTGCTTTTACGCGTACAACTATAATTATGATTAACAAAAAACATATTATCGACCTTATTCATTATTTTTATAAAGAATGCTCCATTTTGAGGTTAAGTGCAATAGAAAAATTTACTTCACTTGAAAAAAATGTATAATTAATTTAAATAAATATATATTCAATGTGAACAAGAACTTCACTCAATTTGAACGAGAGATTTATTCAAACTAACTAAAAATTTGTTTGAACCAAATAAATAAGGACAAACATAACATTTATTTAAATCAAACAAACATTTGTTCGACCCTATACCAGAGAAAGAATTTGTTTGATTCAAACAAAAATTTTTCTCAGTGCACATACTGTAAAGCGCGAAAATTTTAATTTAGTTTATTTAAGTTTTTTAAATAAATATTTAACTTTTACATATTTTTGTTTGATAATTGATCGTTTTTAGTTCAAAATTTAAATAGTTATCTTCTGGATTGAAAACTCAACAGCTTGTTTGCAATTTTTTCTGTCCCTTGGCTGAAAAATATTTTTAAGTGGAAAATTTAACTCATGTAGAAAAGTAGTTTTTTGTTGAATTCAACTGTTTCTGATTAATAATTAATTTGTTTTTATATCAACTACTACATTTTTCGTTTAGAATTCATCTTTTTTGGAATACAAAATCAATGAGTTAAAAGCTAAAGCCTTTTGTTAAAAATAAATTTTTTTGTTCGAGATTCATCATTTTAATTAAAAATGTATCTCTTTAGTTGAAAAGTGAGCTATTTTGTTGAAAATTCGTTTTCACTTTAACAGAAAATTAATTTGTTTTCAAACTGAAAATGTAATTATTCCAGTCGAATATTCCAACATCTTAGTTAAAAATTCCTCTCTTTAGTTTAACATAATACAAAATTTTTAATGTAACCATTTAATTTTAGGTTGAAAAATTATCATTTTTAGTTGAAAGTTCAACTATAATAATTAATTCTTTTAACTGAAAATTCAACTATTTGGTTGAAAGTTTGTCTTTTTTAGTTGAGATTTCTTCTATTTTCTTCAAAAGACGTATTTCTTTGTAGAAAATTATTCTTTATGTTACAAAATTAATCTTATTGTTTGAAACTTTATCTTTTTGGTGGTAAATTTAAGTATTCCAGTTAAGTATTCATCATTTTAGTTGAAATTTCATCTTTTTGATTGAAGATAAAAACTACTTGGCTAAAAGTTAATCTTTTGTTAAAAATGTATCTATTTCAGTAAAAGATTAATTTTAGTTAAATTTTTTTTTTTTAATCAATTTGTTAAGTGAAAATTTAACTATTCCATTTTTGGTCAAAAACTGATCTTTTTTAGTTCAAAATTTAACTATCAGCTATCAAATTCATAGACTTTAGAGACAAATTCAAGACATGATTAATGATGTTTTTAGTATTATTTGATTATTTATTTATTATTTAATGGTGCCAATATATTTAAGAATATCTTGTAATATAATTTTCTAGAGATTTCTAAATTAAAAATATTAATTAAATCCCCAGAAACTGAAATGAAATTATAATAAACTCGCGAAACTGTGGACTTATTCCGAGTCCATTAAAAAAAGAGCAATATTTGAATGACTCCGTACTATAAAAAATTATACCTGAAAAAAACTTGAGATATCTGGATAGAACTTGAAATTTTCAGTGAATGTTTTTTCAAGTATGATTTCTTCATTCAGCTATACTGTAATAATAATTAACCATGATATACTAATTAAAAGTATGTAATACAAATTTTGTATTCTAAGATGCTAGTAACGTGCCGAAGGAAGTAGAGGGTATCCGGAATCAATCAAAGACAAGTGTACAGCTGTACATTGTGTAGTGCAAAGCTTACAAAGCTTTCCATCAAGCAATCTTGAGATTATTGTTAGCATAATTTTTAAAGTTTGATATTTATATGCGTATCTTTCATTTGCTGCATTATATTTTAATAGTTTTATTTAGTTGAAAGAAAAACAGTTACGACTTCGCAGTTGTTTTTGTCTTGTAAAACCTTTTGAGATTATTAATATTCTAGTTTTAATTATTACTATAACATGTTTTCAATTCGGATGGAACTAACTTGTTTTTTAATCGTACCTAATCCGACTTTAATTTACTTGAAACTTCCCTTTGAAATAGTAACCAGCAATACATTTACCAATTCATTTAGTAGTAGTATTACCAATTCCTTCAGTAGATATAGTTACTAATTCATTTAATCAGTTATTCTTACTCATTAAATTAGTAGATTCTTACTAATTACCAGTAAACATATCGGCACTATTTGAATTAGTAGAAAACTACTACCAATCCAACGATGAAATTTGGACTACCACCCCAAAATGCTCCTATTGCAATTCCTAAAAAACAGTTTGTTTCTTTGAAAAAAAATGAAAAAGAGGAAAGAAAAATGAGAAGGCAACAAACCAAATCCCCTTACTTCTCTTTTTTATTTCTTTCGTCTTTTTCATTTTAATTATTATCATATCACAATACGAAAGCATTTATAATATTTACCAACGTTTCGGTGCTCATATATCACCCTTATCAAGGTAAGAAAAATTAGAGCAGGCGGGAACAGCGACGAAACAACGACGCTATCTCCTCGATACCTGAGATCTAAGTGTGGGTCAAAAGGTAAATTTGTGATAAACACATCAGAAATAAGAGAAAGTCTAGATTCATGAAAACCTATTCCTAAATGTAATTAATCATACTAGAATAACTTTTGTTTAATTTATCCAAATCAGTTTTCAAATGAATAGACAACTTATTTTGTTTTTTAATATAAAGCATTTTCATGAATTCTCTCTTTCTCTCATTACTTTCACTATGTAAAATTTCAACATTATCTCAGTCAAAATCATGGTCAACTTCAACAAACCCTTTTGTGTGTCTAGCAAGAACACTCTTATAACAACGTGCCAAATGAACATCACTTTTGTGTTCCTCCCTCCTAGTATTAAGAAGTACTAAATCTTTTTAACATAAATTCAATAGTTTTTTAAATTTGACCAAAAAACGGGTGAACAAAAGTATTTAAAAAACTATATTCTCTCAATTCCTTCTGATTATCTGTAGATAAAATTTTATTTTGTTTGTTATTGATTTGTTGAATTCTAATTGTGATATGTTCCTCAACTAACTTTTTTGGGTAATGATTAAGAAAAAGGATATTCATAACAATATTCAAATTCTTTTTGTGAAATGAAACGTGGGACAAACCGAAAGCTCTGCCAACTAAGTTTTTGATTACTGCAATTTTGTTTTGAAAAGGATGAGTCGAAAATAAATGTGAAATTCTACCTGAATATGTACTTTCCTTATACCAATTGGTAATAATATGACCATCCTGACCTTCAATTTCTTCTATGTCCAAAAAACTGATGTTATTATTTTTCTCTATTTCATGGGCAAATTGAAGTTTTGGATGAAAACCGTTAAAAGCATCAATAACTGCCTGCAATTTTGCTAGAGGAATACATAATAAGGTGTCATCAACATACCGAAAATAAAAGGGTAAAACATCTAGCTTCTGGAAAGCAAAGACCTCCAAATCTTCTATGACTATTTTGTTAAAATCTGAAAAATGGCTGAACCGATGGGATTACCAAACTTTTGCCTATAAAAAGATCCATTGAATTCAAAATAAGTTGAGTTCATAATAAAAACTATCCCTTTGATAAAATCTTTTTGCGTTAATCGAGTACGTGTTTTTATATTGTTCCATCTATTTCAAATTGCCTGTTTAACTAATTCGAGGGGTATACTCGGAAACATTGCAACAACATCCAAAGAAATCATTACATGGTTATCAGGAAGAGTTTTTTGAATAATAATTTGTTTGAATTTCCAGCTATTTTTGATATTGTATTTTGAAGCTGTAATGGAGTCTTTAAGTATCAAATTAAAGTTATGCTGTAAAAATTTCGTTGGAGTGTTAATAGTTGGAATAACTATTCTCATAGGATTATTGAATTGGATTTATGAATCTTTCTCAACCCATAATATCTGGCAAGAACTGTATCTTCGGTATTTATATCAGTCCATCTTATATCTTCTCCTAAAAGTCCATTCTTTTTCCTGGTTCAATACTTGACCAGTATTGGTCGGGCACACGGCGTACACATCCTAAGCTTGATCCCAAACTGGATCAATGGTAAGTCTTGGAAATTTCCAACTGGGTGTTAAACATTAACAGTTCTCCTGCATATTGCGTTTTCCATCAGTTTGAGTTCATCAGTCAACTTCAAAACTTCGAGTGGAAACATTGCTAGTCCACTATAATATAGACCAAGTTACTACATTTTTTAGCAGCAATGAGAGACTCCATAACAAGATATGGTGCAGTCAATGAAGTTTATAGTGATATGAGAGACAAGTTCAACAAAAAAATAAGAAGTTTAATTGAAAGTCAATCGGGCAACACGATTCTTATAAATTCTATTTCAAAATACATGTGTCATTAACTAATCTACGAACTGCTATTGAGGCTTATGTCTAGCCCTACTGATATTTTCTTTAACTAATTATTTCTAAGCTTATTTACCTAAGATTGTTATTATCACTATTCTTACTTAATTCTTAAGATAAGTTATCCTGTAATTCGTCTATGACTTTTGGATGATATAATAAATAAAATAAAAATTTTTAAAAAATAACCAAGGAAGAAGAAGAAATAGATTCTTACTAATTACCAGTAAACGTATCGGCACTATTTGAATTAGTGTAAAATTTATTAGCAATAAATCAATTTAATTAGTCATAGCTTTCTATGTGCATAACATTTTCCGTCCCCGCCCCCTCCAGGTCACTTCTCTGGATCGGCGCTTGAAATCAGCCAAATCATTTAACGGAGATAAAATGTTGTGCAAGTAATAAAGGTAAGTCTTATTGACTCTGTTTGAAGTATGATAAACAGCTTCTTCGCAGTAGCCTCTATACAAAGTTGCATCAGAATCATCACATTATTGTAGTCGCTTATTCTTGATTCACGCAGATAGTTGGTTTGAAAAAAAATTTTGAAGTTATAAAGCCTCTTCATTTGAACTGAGATACTAGGAAATAAAAATGACATCGTGTAAGATTATTTTCGCATTGATAGTTATTATAAAATTGTTTGCAGCATCATCAGCCAGCTGCTTAGGGTTTAATAACCGTGTACAACCTGTGGGTACCACACGAGTACTCCATGGATACGGCACGTTCAGAGCAGGACGAGCAGGAACAAACTGTCCAAACGAAGTCGACCGTTTTTATTATAGATTTGAAGTAACTGTATTTTCTAAGCCTTATAGATATCGTAGACATGAGGAAACTTTTGAAACATTGAACAATGAAATAATTACTCAGGTTCGTGTTTCTGATATGGAATATCATGCTTCTCTTGGCGGCCATGGAGGCAGTATTAAACTTGTTAATGGTGGTCCCGGATTTCCAAGTGTCAGCCTGAAATTCACCAGTGAATGGGATGGTGAAATTCGAAAATACGTAGATCTGTACTGTCGTGATCCTCCTCCTCAAGCCTGAAATTTGCTTAGTGCGTACAATGTAAGCAAATAAAACTAATTTTCTCAATCTTCACATCACTTCTATTTATGTTTCCATATGCTTCCAATCGACCTTGTTTAAACACTGATAAGCCAGAGGAAACCTAGACAAAATAAAAAAATTAAATCTAAAAATGTACAAATCTGAAAGATATGAAATTAGTATGTAATCAGGCTTTATTCAAAATGTTATAATTTAGATATCTGAAAATACAATGTAAGAAAATAAAACTAATTTTCAACATCTTGATAACACTTCTATTTATATTTTAATTTATTTTTCCCACATGCGTCCAATCGACTATTTTTAAACACTGGTTTCTGGTAAGAAACTTTTATAGAAGACTGTATAAAACGTCACAATAACTATACTGTACAAAAAATACGAGATTTATGTCTATAAAATGCGTTTTGCGTTATGAAATCGAATCCAAATTCCATTTTTTATCCTACACGTCATGTTTGTGAGTTTTTTTGAGAAGAAGCTTTTTTCTAAAAACTACTTTTCGCTCTATAAATGGATGTAGATAATTTCTTCTTCAAGTTATACATTATTTAGGTGCATTTTTCAACGCGTAATCTAATGCATCACTTACTTTTGAGATAGATGAAACGGTTCTCGATATAGTTGCCAAAAACTGAGAAAAGCGACAAAAAAGAGTTTGTTTTTAAAATTTTAACTCATTTTTTAATCTTTATAAAACTTCTAAAACTTATAACTATCTTTTAAAATTATTCGATGTTTTCCTACAATCTTTAAAGATTCTGAAAAATAACAACATTTGCCTTGAAATCTTCCAGATTATCCTCCATTTCAGACCTCATTGCTTTTGATTATCCTTATCTGAATTTTCAAAGAATTTCGTTCCAACAATTTTACTGGACTAGCATCGTCAATCGCGAAGTATCAAGATATTCCTACTACGCGCGCGTTCATTCTTTCGATTTGAGAGGAAAAATAATTTTTAATAAAATTATAATTATCTTCAAACTCTTGAAAAAAATTCCAAAAGATTTTCAAAAATTTCAGATATATTGGGAAAAGAGGAACATAAAGTGCAGAATTAGAAGGATCTAAGAGAAGAATTGAAGATAAAGAAAAATGGCAAGAGAATGTGTTAAATATTTTAGGGGAGGGATTGGGTGAGGAGTGAATGAAAGAATCTGAGGGGGCTGGAGGATTAAAAAAGGTAGAATGAAAGAGTGAATCTATACAATGGCAAGGTTAAAGTGATGTAAAATATGTAGGTGATAATGTTGTAAGAAACGGAGGTCATCATAACCCAAAGGGGACACATTATGAATGAAGACGGAATATTGTGAAAATCACCCTAATCATTTAACGGTGATGAAATAATGCGGAAGAAATTTAAGTGTCTTATTGACTTTCTTTTAACTACGATAAGCAGCTTCTTCGCAGCAGCCTCCGTACAAAGTTGCATCACAATCACATTCTTGTAGTCGCTTCTTCTTGATTCGCGCAAACGGTTGGTTTGAAAAAGAATTTCAAAGTTCTAAAGCCTGTTCATTTGATCTGGGACACTCTGAAATAAAAATGGCATCGTGTAAGGTGATTTTCGCATTAATATTTGTTATAAAATTCTTTGCAACATCACCAACCAGCTGCCTAGGGTTTAATAACCGTGTACAACCTGTGGGTAACGTACGAGTACACCATGGACATGGCACGTTCAGAGCAGGAGTAGCAGGAACGAACTGTCCAAACGAAGTCGACCATCTTTATTATAGATTTGAAGTGGTTAAAAAGTGCAAGCCTTATAGATATCGTACATATAAGGAAACTTTCGCAACATTGAACAATGATATAATTACTCAGGTTCGTGTTTATGATATGGAATATAATTCTTTGTATGGAGGCCGTGGAGGCAGTATTAAACTAGTTAATGGTGGTCCCGGATTCCAAAGTGTCAGCCTAAAATTCACCAGTGAATGGGACAATGGAATTCGAAAATACGTAGATCTGTACTGTCGTGATCCTCCTCATCAAGGCTGAAATTTTCTTAGTGCGTACAATGTAAGCAAATAAAACTAATTTTCAAAATCTTCACATCACTTCTATATATTTTTTTTCATATACTTCCAATCGACTCTGTTCAAACACTAAAAATGTACAAATCTGGAAGATATGAAATTAGCATGTAATCAGACTTTATCAAAAATGTTATAATTTAGATATTTGAAAGTGCAATTAAGGAAAATAAAACTAATTCCCGACATCTCGATATCACTTCTATTTATATTATCATTTGTTCTTCCCATATGCGTCCAATCGACTGTGTTTAAACACTGATATCTGATAAGAAACTTTTAGAGAACACTATATCAAACTGATGTAAAACGTTGTCGCAATAACTATACTGTACTTTGTTTCCTGGAGCAGTGTCACCAAGTTCCCTGTCTCCTCTTCCTCGGATTGGGTACGGAAGTGGACCTTGGAGTGCCTAAAACTCAGCTAAATAAAAATCTGATTCGACAGAGGAAATCAATTGTACGAAATATTTTATTGTCACAAACTATTCTTTAAACGTCAAATACACTTGAGTAAAACTCGTTTCTTATTAAATTTCTATTTATTCTCCTTCACACGTCTTCAACCATGTCGCTTGAATTCTATTTGAGTTTGAAATTGTTTCATACTTTTGAACATTATCTTAATTTTTAATTGTTTTGAATTTATTTTTGGAGCATTTAATTCAAAATCGTTTACTTATAAATCTTTCAGACTGAAAATTGTGCAACTTTAAAGTCTCTCGATTTGATATTTTACGATTTCGAAGAATTTGAAAAAAACCAGACAATTGTGTGCCATTACAATTGAAACTAAACAATTTAGAATATTCAAATCAAAAATTATTAAATACAAAAATGACAATTAAGACTTTCATATGAAATTTTGCAAATATTAAAGATTTATTAGAAAAATTGTCAATATAAATCCCAAATATTCTAGGGTGGCCTCTAAAACCAAAAACCAATTTTTGGTAATTTCCCGGTTATCGAACATTTTTCCAGGTGAAATTCACTTAACATTTTTAAAGCCTTCAAAAAATCCTTGAAATTTCTAAAAACAGCCTAAAATCTTCAACATTATTGGAAATCTCTCTTCAGATTATTAAAATCTTTTATCAATTCTTTGGAACCTTTTAACATACCCTCAAATATTTCAAATCCTTCGACATCTTTTAAAATTCCTTAACAATTTTTAAAGATTTTGAAATTGCCTTAAAATTTTTGTAAGCACCTCAAAATCTGAAAACTCCTTTGGAGTCACTTCAAATTATTGAAATATATTATGAATTCCTTGATCTATTTTTAAATTCCCTCAAGTATTTCAAATCCTTTAGAATATTTTGGAATCCCTTGAAACTTTTTAAAACTCATGAAAATTCCTTGAAATTTTGGAAAATTCCCTATAATTTTTTGAGTTCTTTGAAAACCCTTGAAATTATTGAAATCTTTGAAGAATTCCTCAGAATCTTTTTAAATTGCCTAAAATACTTCAATTCCTTTGAATTCTTTTGAAATTCCTTGAAACTTTGTAAACCTCTTAGAAATTCCTAAGAATTTTTGGAAAGACCCTAAAATCTTTAAAATCCTTTCAAACTTTTTGAAACCACTACAAAATTCCTTGTAATATTTTTAAATAGCCAAAAATATTTGCCATCCGTAGAAATCTTTTGAAATCTTTTGGAACATTTTAAACCTCTTAATTGTTTTTTGGAATTTTCAAAAATACCTTAAAAACCTTTAAAATCCTTTGAAATCCCTTCAAATTATAAAAAAAAATATTCTGTAAATTTCTTAGAATCTTCTAAAATACGCTAGATTTTTTCGAATCCTTTGAAATCATGTGAAATTGCATACAATTTTTGAAGCTTTTCAAAATGCATTGGAATTTTCTAAAATACCCTGAAATTTTTAAAATCCTTTGAACTTCCTTCAAATTATTAAAACATTTGAAAATTCCTCGAAAGTTTCTAAAGCTCTTGAAAAATCCTTGAAATTTTCCTAAGTATCCTAAAAACCTTTTAAACCCTTTGAATTTAAAAATTTCTTGGAATCTTTCGAAACTTCCGAAAATATTGAACACCCTTTGAAACTTTCTAAATCTCGCTAAAATTCCTTAGAATCTTCTAAAATACCCTAAACTCTTTGAAAGCCATTAGGATCCCTTTAAATTACTGAAATTTCTACAATTCCTTGGAATCTTTCGAAATATCTTGAAATATTACAAATCCCTTGATATCTTTTGAAATTTCTTGTTCGCGAGACCTTCCGGCTGGTGAGAGGGCTTAAGGGTCTCATCCATCGGACTATAGATCTCGAATAGGTGAACCAGAGGGGCTGCATCGCGAGGTGTAGCTGCTCTGGAGAACACGTCGGGGTCACAAATCAGGTGTTTGAACGGAGACTTCGGGACACCAAGTCGAATCCCATAGTATGTAGAACCGTCCGGGAGTGTTGCAGACTTCAGATACCGATGACAGCAATCTTGCTGTCAGGTAAAAGAACAGTTAACGGGGCTCTGTTCAAGGAAGGGGAACCGTAGTAGTGTAGAGAAGGAGAGCCTGCTTACCGCGGCTTGCGAACAGCAGCCAAGGCATCTCACAGGGGGCCATGGCTTCATAAACATCATCTGGAGCAACTCCTCAGGCTTGTTCTACAGGCAAGAGAAAGGGATCAGAAGCGTCCGAAGAAGCCCTGAATTAGTCCATCAATGGCTGAGACCGGCATCTCCATGATGCAGATTAATTTGCACCACAGCAAAGACGCCTCGGCGGTTCTAACCAAGCGCATGTCAGTGGTGCAGATTGGTATTGTCCTAAACCAAGAACCCTGGTTATACAGGGAAAGGATTAGTGGCTTGGGAGGGTGTGACTCCAAATACGCGAGAAAGCAGCAAGGTCATGCATAGTCGTGAAGGTTATGGATGCGATTTTGGTTCCTAAGCTCTGCTCCAGGGACGTCACCGTCATGAAGGTGAGACTCAGGGGCAGTAGTGGAGAAAGGCTAGATGTTTTTATCGCCTCAGGCTTATTTCTCGTGCATTGCTTAGGGGCCCCCGCTTCCTAGAGAGATGGAGATTCTAATTCAGCACTGCCAGGAGAACATGATTCCTCTGCTATTAGGCTGTGATGGGGGTGATACTCCCACATTCCAGATTAAAAATAGGAGTGAGGTTCTCGATTTGACTCTATGCTCGGATGCACTGAGGAACAAGATAGAGGGCTGGAGAGTCTCCGATGAGGAGTTCCTCTCGGACCACGATTATATCTTGTTCCGGTTAGCCCTAGGAAAACCGGCGTTTGCAAAGATTAGAAATCCCAGGAATACACTTTGGCATTCATATAAAGAAAAACTCAAAGGCAGCGCTTGAAATTTTCAACAAGCCGCGGTACCATAGATGAGTTAGAGCACGCCGCAGATTCTCTGCAAAGAGCTCTGGCTTCAAGATATGAGAAAAATTGCCCTACAAGTACAATTAAGTCTAGCAAAGGCGTAGAATGGTGGAGCACTTACCTGGAGGATCTCCGTAAAATGACTAGAGCGTTGTGCAATAGGGCGAACAGAACTAAGTTGCCTTCAGACTGGGAAATCTATAAGACGACCCAGCATGAATACAATAAAAATATCAGAATTTATAAACAAGAAGATTGGAGGGGCTGCGGCGAGGAATCAAAGAACATTCCGGAAACAGCGATGCTCCACAAGAACCTGACAAAATATTCGGAAGCTCGCCTCGAGTACATGAGGCTCGATGATGGTGAGTTTGTCAAAGAAGGATAAGCAACGTTGAATCATCTGATGGAAGTTCAATTCTCGGATTTTCAGTGAACTTAAGCCGACCGAGAGGTAGAAGGCTGGGGCCAAGAGAGAGACAATGGGACATTGGGTCCTTGTGCCTCTTAAAATCACCACGGGCATGGATTTCGTCATTCACCCACTGAAGAAACTATTTATAGCAAGCATTGCCCTAAAACACGTGCCATCGGCATGGAAGAATGGCAGCATGGCCTTCATTTCCAAACCTGGACACGACCTTCATTCGAAAGACACTAGCAAGGCTGGTCGAGAGATATATCAGGGATGAGGTGCTTGTAGCCTCTCCGCTGCATAAAAGGCAGCACGCCTTTCAAACAGGCTACTCGGTAGAAACGGCGCTCCATGCTGTCGTGGCAAAATTGGAGCAGCAGCTAAGGCAGGGAGGGTATGCTATGAGCACCTTCTTGGATATATTGCATGAATGGCCACGGACCACTTGCAGTGCTTCCCCTGCCTCGCTTTTTCTCCACTTGGCCAAGCAGCCAAAAGCGGCCGTGCTCCCACCCATGCTCACACCTCCTCGAGCTCCATCCTAGCAAAGGCGGTAAGAGTTGTTTTGACGAGTTGACAGATTTTAGCTCCCAGGGCTCGTGCGTGGCCATCCCTGATATAGAGGGTGCCTTCAGCAATAGCACTCCAGAAGTCATCTGTCGAGAGGCTTCAAGGTGTGGCGTGCCAGTCCAGCTAGTAAGCTGAATAGGATGCACGCTACGCCGCGCCGGAGGCGACTTGAAGCCAGGTAGGGCGAAGGCCTACTTAGAGGAATAGCGCCGTGGGGATGCACACAGTGGGTGTCACCCCTTCTGTGGTGCATTGTAGTGGAGGGTCTCCTCCGTAGGCTCAATGTGGAAGGGTATTACACCCAGGGATATGCGGATGACTTTGTAATCCTAGTCAAGTGGGCTCATCTGCAGACATTGATGAATCTTACAAAGTCGGCGCTGCGCATCGCAGAGCTCTGATGCAACAGCTCAGGGCTCTCGGTAAATGTGAAAAAAATCAGTCTGATCATTTCCACAAGAAAATACAAAGTGTCGAAAGTTAACGCCCCTGCATTTTGTGGTGGAAGGGTGACGAACTCAGACTCAGTTGAATATCTGGCGGTAATCCTAAATAGCAAACTGAACTGGGCGAAACATCTTGAAACCCTATGCTGGAAATTTGTCATGAAATTTTGGATGTGCATGAGAGCCTTTGGTTAGACGTGGGGTCTAGGGACTAAAAAGCTTGCATGGCTCCACTCCGCTGTCCTGAAACCAAGGCTCCTATACGTGGCCGTGGTCAGATGGCTACGCGTGTAACTTAAAACGATGCATGACAGGCCGCGACGATTGCAAGCGCTAGCATTTTGGGGTGTTACGGGAACAATGAAAACTACGGCCACAGCGGCGATAGGATTCATGCTGTGAGGAACATGTTGCGATAACTGCCAGGGCGGCTCATAATATGGGACGCCTGGCAAGAGCAAATAGATGGACTTGGGGGACTAGACACACTAGGCTCTCAAGTAACATCAGCACACTGCCAATTCTAGAAACGAGGCAAGAAAAAAACATAGAACGCTACAACTTTACCAAGACTTTTTGTGTCTGCATCCCAAGCAGGGATATGTGGGAAGCAAATCGTAACCCGCACCTTCAAAGACAAATCTGGTATACAGATAGCTCCAGAGGCCACCGTTTTTCAGGCGGAGGTCCTGGCCGTCCTTTGCTGTGCTTAGACATTAGAAGAAAACGCTGCTGGCAGGCAGATCACAACCTGCTCGGACAGCCAAGCGACATTAACTGCAGTTGAGAAACCAGACATAACATCAGAGCTGGTTTGGGAATGCAAAAATGCATTAAACCAACTTGCAGGAAAGAACAAATTTGCTCTAATGTGGGTTCCTGGTCACACAGGATGTGATGAGATGGCATCGGGATGACCATCAAAAGCTGGATACGGATCGAACGAAACACCGGGAATACTGAGAACAAACCCAGGGTTGCCGACAGGCGAAAGTCATCCTGGGCAATACATACAGGATGGACAGAGCTACGGAAGTTCTGGGTTCAACCAAGAAAGACATAAGGACAGTGGTTCAGATGCTTTCGGGACAAAACAACCTGAACTATCACATGCACAGGATGGGGTATAACACCACGACAGAGTGCAGGAAATGCGGCAGGTATGCTGAAACAGCCTTGCATGTCTTATGCCAGTGCCCGGCATTAGTTAGGCTCATGCAACAAACCTTTCTGGTCCATTTTATGAAACCTGAGGAAATTGTGACGCGATGAGTAGTAGACATACTGGTCTTCGTCAAGAGATCTGTTATCAACTACTGAGTGCAAATAGTTAAGGGTATGGCAAAACAGGCTTTATCGCTCGAGCGCCAGGGGGACATAAAATAAACTAAACTGAAACTAACTAATTGTTTGAATGTTCAATTCATAAAAGAAAATAAGAGAAAGCGGGAGATTTAACCCACGGCGGTGGGACAGCATTTAATAAAGACGAACTGCTGAATCGCCCAAAAGAATACGGAATATTAAGAAAATATATCGGAAAACACAAAAAAAAGCCAAGAAGGAACAAAAAGAACAGAAACGAACACTGAGCAACGAAAGGGATTCGAGGAAGTACTTACTGTGTACTAAAGGTGTGACGGCAGGAGGCCGTCGTCTCGAGAGATGGACTATGGACAAGCGCGATCATGACAATTTGTCACGTAGGCCATCCTTCAACTTTCGTAAGGAAACTTGAGTAAGAACTCACGTTAGACGATTGTCGGTTCCCGGGTTTCTCAATAAGGCCATTAGCTCCCAAAAATTTCTTAAACGGGAAGCATTACATTTTAAATTTTAAAGTGCTGGAGACCTTCGTTTCATTGATTATCATTATTGAACGAAAGACGAATATATACGCAGTAAATAGCCTAAGTAGTTTTTTGGTCAAAATAAAACTAAATACGCAAAAAGGGCCTATCAGTAGTATTTTAGCAGAAGAAGGGAGAGGGAAGGTGATAGAAGTAACGGGATGAGAGAAAGAAAAGAGTTCTCTAGGAATAGATGTACGAGATGTGACTGTATATGAAGAATGGTAGAAAAAAGACAGGAAAATATAAATTTCAGAAAGATGGGGATGTCTGAGGAATAAAAAAAATGGTACAAAATGATAAATTATGAATAAAGAAGGAATAGTATCCAAATCTGCCAAATCCTTTAACCGAGATAAAATGTTTCGGATTAAATTTAAGTGCGTCTTATCGACTCTGTTTTAACTTTGATAAGCAGTTTTTTCGCAGTAGCCTATATATAAAGTTGCGTCACAATCATCACATTATTTTAGTCGCTTATCCTTGATTCACGCAAATAGTAGATTTAAAAAAAAATTCGAATTTATAAAGCCTGTTCATTTGACCTCAGATACTCGAAAATGAAAATGGCATCGTGTAAGAGGATTTTAGCATTAATATTAGTTATAAAATTGTTTGCAACATCATCAGTCAACTGTCTGGGAGGTGATAATCAAATATATCCTGAGGATACCATACGAGTACTCCATGGACACGGCACGTTCAGAGCAGGACGAGCAGGAACAGACTGTCCAAACGAAATCGACCGCTTTTGTTATAGATTTGAAGTAACAAAAAAGTCCAAGCATTATAGAGGTCGTACACATATAGAAACTTTCGAAACATTGCACAACGAAATAATTAGTCAGGTTCATGTTTCTGAGATGGAATTTCGTCTTGATCTTGGAGGCCGTGGAGGCAGAATTGAACTAGTTAATGGTGGTCCCGGATTTCCAAGTGTCACCCTGAAATTCACCAGTGATTGGATCGATGGAATTCGAAAATACGTAGATCTGTACTGTCGTGATCCTCCTCATCAAGCCTGAAATTTGCTTAGTGCGTACAATGTAAGCAAATAAAACTAATTTTCAACATCTTGACATCACTTCTATTTATATTTTTATTTCTTATTCCCAATACGCGTCTCTCGCTTTGCGAGCTGAGAAACTGCGTGAGTCAGCAGTTCTAGGAGTTACTAAACCGCGGGATGCTGAACCACGTGTCTAGTGTACTAATAAGAAACTTACTGCGCTCATAGAGCGCGAATCAATACTGCTAGTATAAAATTTGTTAGCAATTAGTCAAGTTAATTAGTCATAGCTTTCTCTGTGCATAACATTTTCTGTCGCCGCCCCCTCCAGGTCGCTTATCTGGATCGGCGCTTGAAATCAGCCGAATCATTTGACGGAGATAAAATCTTGCGGAAGAAATTTCAGTAAGTCTTACCGACTTTATTTTAACTATGATAAGCAGCTTTTCCGCAGTAGCCTCTATTTCCAGTTTCGTCACGATCATCGCATTATTGTAGTCGCCTATTCTTGATTCAAGCAAATAGTTGGCTTGAAAAATATTTTTAAAGTTATAAAGCCTGTTCATTTGACCTGTAAGATGATTTTTGGATCAATAGTTATTATAAAATCGTTTGCAACTTCATCAGCCGGCTGTTTTGGAGGTAACAACCACATATATCTTGAGGGTGCCACACGAATACTCCATGGAGAAGGCAGATTTAGAGCAGGATGAGCAGGAATAACCTGTCCAAAAGAAATCGACCGTCTTTGTCTGGGAAACTCGGTTGCATCGAAGGTCGAAGCCAAATGATTATCTTATAGTTGAGGATAGTTCCAAAGCACCTGTCAACTGATATGTATTTGAATTACGCGCTCAATCGCACTAGCTAGTTTCCCCCTTCTCCTACAGTTTCATCGTGCGCGCTCGTCAGTCTTAGTTTAGCTGCGGAGACACAAGCTTCGGCACTACTTATAATTTAACTTATAACTAATAAGCGGAGTTCTATCAACCATGTACAGTTCATTATTTCCATGACATATCATTTTGGCGACGATATTGGGATTTGTAGATTCGAATCTGAACTAGAATGAACTGTGCCGCGATCGTCTAATCGTGAATGTTGTCGGTCGATGCGTAGTGCCTCGTTCCTAAACGCAACACGTAGTTACAAGTTGTTGAGTCGTAGCATCGTGAATTGTGTGCTACAACTGTGTTTAAGTTTTAAGTTTTAGAGTGCCTCAGTTTTTGCTTCTCTTCACGTGTCGAGTATCAGCTCAGTCTAAAGAGTCTTAAGAGTGTCTTTGTGTATAGGCATCCATATTGGGTGTGGTAGTTTCCCGTCTAGTAGCCACCATTACGTCCTAGTCGTGAGTCACGTCGCTGTCTAAATCACGTCGTAATTAAAAAAAAAACATAATAATGTCGGATGACGTAACTAGTGAACCCCGCCGAGTGGGATTGTTCGGGAATATTCGGGTTTACAATGCAGAAGCGGAACCGTTTGACAACTACCTGGAACGCCTGAAACCCTTTTTCCAGGTAAATCGTACGTCTGACGAGGAAAAGGTGTCACCGTTGCTAGTGCTTTTAGGACCGGAAATATACAAGACCTTGAAAAATCTTCTAGTTCCTGAATTCCAAAAGATAATACGTTCGACGAGTTATTAAGTGTCGTTAAAGAGCATTCGCCTCCACGTCTGGAAGTTGCGGAACGCTACAAATTTTACACGCGCTCTCAACAAGTGGGATAATCAGTGAAAGACTATACAGTTGCTCTTAAACAGTTGTCGACAAACTGCAACTTTGACACTTTCTTGAATCAGGCACTGCGAGATCGTTTAATAGTTGGATTGCGGGACGAGTCAATGATCCAAAAATTACTTTCAGCTACTAAATTGGACTTTAAAACAGCGTGTAAACTTCTGCTTGATATGGAAGTTGTCAAGAAACAGAGTCAGATAATTAAAGAAGAGGGAAGTGAGACGTCAGCGTCAGAAATTAACGATTCCAGAAGGAACTCGTCTTCCCAGAAAGATGGAGGCAGTGCTGCAAGTCAAAAGCGGCAGTTTTATAATTTTGAAAAGAGGAATCAACCCAATCAGCAAAAGGATTCGGATTCGAAGACTCAACCACGTTACCTATGTAACCGTTGTGGTCGCAACTCACATGAGCCAAAGGATTTTCCGGCCATCGAGTGGACCTGTTTTAACTCTCGTAAACGTGGTCACGTTTCAAAATTCTGCACAACGTCAGTCAACGTCATAGATATTCTGGAACGTCCCGTCGAGGATATAGTGAGTCAGGTTTGCACCGTCGATGCAGAGAAAGTAAGTGCTTTGTTAGATGACGTTTACAAAATCGAGCTTGAAATCGACTCAGGTTCAGCATTTACGTTAATATCGCATAATATTTTCAACGATTTCTGTAGAAGTAGTTCAAAGAGTAAAATAATGTCCACCACTACGAAGCTAGGCGTGGCTAACGGCTCCTTTTAAGCGTATCAGGTAAAGCCGTAGTCGACATAACTGCAGGCTCCAAAAAATTTGAGGGTCTGAATCTCGTCATTACAGATTCCACTTTAGTGAGACCACTGTTAGATCAGGAGTGACTTGATGTAATTAATCCGCTTCGGAGAAAAGAGTTAATTAAGAGCGTCTACTCTGTGTCGGGAAAATGTAACTCAGTGACAAATCCGGATAATTCGGAACTCGTGTCGGAAATTAAAAGTATCTTCCCTCATGTCTTCCCGGAGTCGAATTCGGATCCTATTCAATTTTTTGAAGCATCTTTAGTTTACGATCTCGCTTACGCGCTTCGGGAAGCGGTTAAGGAGGAATTCGAAAGTCTTGAAAGACAGGGTATATGTCAGAATGTCTCTCACAGTGTTTGGGCAACTCCGGTTGTAGTTGCTCGTCGTAAAGATGGTCGAATTTGTTGTTGCGGAAATTTCAAAGTTACAGTTAACAAATGTTGTGAGGTCACCTACTACCCGTTACCCATTATCGAAAACCTGTTTAAAAAATTCGTCAATTGTAATTATTTTTGCAAAATCGATCTGACTAATGCCTACCTACAGTTAAAAATCGTGGAATCGTCTAAGCCATTGCTAATGTTAAACACCCATATCGGTCTTTTCCGTTTTAATCGATTGATTTTCGGGCTTAGGTCAGTCCCATTCATTTTTCAAAATGTGATGGATGAAGTGCTTAAAGATGTCAACAAAACGGACGCATATCTGAATGATATACTCTGTGGTGGCCGTGACAAGAAAGAATGTACCCAGAATTTTTTAAAAGTCTTACAACGTCTGAATGATTACAACATTAAGATACATCTAGCGAAGTGTCAGTTTTTGATAGAGTCCGTAGAGTTTTTAGGCTATATCTTAGATTGGGCAGAATTGAATCCCTGTCCAGATAAAGTCGAAGCGATCAGGTCAGCACGACCACCTACGGACATTTCTCAATTGCGATAATTTTTGGGGTTTCTAAATTATTATCATAAGTTTATTGCGATGACGTCTGATATTCTAGAACCCTTTCACAATTTATCTCGAGCCGGCGTACCTTGGCAATGGTCTGTCCAATGTCAGACTGCCTTTGACAAGGCAAAAACTCTAGTTTGAGAAAAAACTACTCTTGTCTTGTATAACCCAGCGTTACCAATCGTGGTTGCAGCCGATGTCAGCTCGTATGGAGTTGGGACGGTGCTCAGTTTGATAGTTGAATAAGATGAAAAGCCGGTAGCTTTTTCTTCCTCCACTTTGTCAAAAACAGAAAAAAACTACTACTTTTAATATATTCGTATTCGTAGCAAATGTGTCAGCTGTAGACGATTTCGAAGATCAGATGTTATCTTATCGGGAAATTGCGTTAGCTACAGAGGAGGATTTTGCTTCAGCTCAAGTAAAAGAATAGGTACAGAACACATCTTTGGAAAAAAATTCTCTTCTGTATTGGAATAGAGTGGTTATTTCGGAAAAGCTCCAGCCTCACGTATTGAGTGTTCTACATGAGAACCATCCTGGCATTGTTAGATGTAAGATGCTAGCCAGATCATTCGTTTCATGGGTAGGTAATAAGGAGGATATAACCTGTCATGGCAACGGCCATACCACGCTGGAAACACCAGTTCCCGTTAGATCACTGAAGTTAAGCAGTGTTGGGCGCGGTTAGTACTTGGATGGGTGACCGTCTGATACTACTGCGTTGCTGTTGGCGGCCGTGGGTGTGGTGAGCCCACACTTGTAGTTATTTTACTACAAGAAACTATCCACCTAGAAACACTACCCGAATCGGGTAGTGTCACGCTTACCCCTAGAGGCTCGCCGAAAGGGAAATAGCTTAATGGTATATATATACAGACGTGCGTTGCCTGTCAGACGACCCAAAATGACTGGTCAGAAAAGATATTCCTATGCCCAAAGCGTTAGAGCCATGGATACGCGTAAATTTGGACTTTTTAGACACATTAAACCTAAAATTTCTCATTTGAGTGGATGATACGAGTAAGTGGGCTGAGGACTAGATCGTCGGGCAAACAACAGCACATAAAATACTAATGTTGCTATCAGATTGCTTCGCGAGATTTGGTCTGTCTCGCATTGTGGTTAGTGACAATGGCCCACCTTTCCGCGCAGTGGAGTTTAAGGCATATTTTGGCAGGGGAAATTTTCAGTTTGTTACCTCGCCTCCATATCGTCCATCTTCAAATGGTCTGGCAGAACGAGGAGTTCAACCAATAAAAAAGATGTTATTGCGAAGCGTCGTCGCAGGTGTTGGTAATGCAAAAATCTCACCGCAGGAGACACCGACGAGATATTTAGCGTCTGACCGATCAACGCCGTCCACGGTTACTAAACTAAGCCCCGCAGACACCATGTTTAAATTTAAAGTCAGAAGTTCGATGTCCATGTTTTCACCGAGCGATGTTGTTAATTTCTAATATTCGAATGTTTGAGTGCTGCGTTGTACATGGTTAAGTGGAAAGAGGATACATTTCTGCACTTCTAAATTCGCCACCACGTTCTGAAACACCACCGCTTGCGATCCGTCAAACAAAGCAAAAAACGCGACCCCAACAAAAATATTTGCCTTAATATGTCATCAATTATAAGAGGGACGAATTGATATGTATTTGAATTACGCGCTCAATCGCACTAGCTAGTTTTCCCCATCTCCTACAGTTTCATCGTGTGCGCTCGCCAGTCTTAGTCTAACTCCGGAGACACAAGCTTCGGCACTACTTATAATTTAACTTATAACCAATAACGGAGTTCTATCGATCATGTGCAGTTCATTATTTCCACGAACTATCTTCAACGAAATAATTACTCAGGTTCGTGTTAGAGGATATGGAGGCCATATTGAACTGGTTAATGGTGGTCCCGGATTTTCAAGCGTCACCCTGAAATTCACCAGTGAATATAACAGTGGAATTCAAAAATACATGGATCTGTACTGTCGTGATCATCCTCATTGTTGTGTTCAAGGTTTTGTCAATAACTCATCACAATCCAAATATAGATATATAGGTTTATTGGTATTCACAGGTGTACATAGGCCTCCGGCCCATTATCGACTACCCGGTCTCAAACCGAATGGGCTACCCTCACTCGGTCCCCCACCACGCATACACATACCTGAACCGACAGATGCTACATCTCTTTCTTATCAATTATTTTGAAAACTTATAAACAATATAAATTGCAAAACTTGAAACCGATGTATTAAATCGGATCGAACACTATTATTTTTTCAGCATACGATAAACTTTAACACTTCAAACCGAAAGACAATAATTTTTCAACATACTTCACACTCCATTGTTTTCATCATCTTTGTAGATTGACCATTTTCCCTCGATTTTTTTCAAGTGAACTATGTTCCTCCTGTACTGCTGTCCGGTCTCGTCATTCTGTACATTTACGTCGCTTCCATTTTTACTCAATACCGTATGCGTTGTATCATTGAATTGTGGCGTTAGTTTATTTTCCTTGATCAGATTTTTTACGTAGACTTTTTCACCAATCTTGATTTCGCTTTCTGTTGCTTTTCTTTTTCGATCTTCATATTCCTTCCCTTTCATTTTCCTTTCCCAGTCCATGTCTCTCACCTCTGGTTCTGTATTTTCGAAATCTATCCTCGATGGTAGCTTATCTCTGAATTGTCGACTGTAGAAAAGTTCTGAGGGTGATTTCCCCGTGGTAGAATGAGGTGTGTTATTGTACATCATCAGGTATTTTAGGAGATCTTGCTGCCAGTTAGACTTCTGGATTTGGCTAATCTTGAGTCTTTTTAATATGTCTCGATTTTTCCTTTCCACTTCTCCATTTTGCTGCGGCCAGTATGGGATGGAATGGTAAAGAATTATGCCATATTCGAGGCAAAACTTTTTGAATTCTTCGCTCGTGAATTGTCTGCCGTTATCAGCTGTAATGCTCATTGGTATGCCTGCTCTGGAAAAGATTTATTTTAAAATGTCGATTGTCTCCTTTGCGTTTATGGCTTTAGTGATTTTAATTTCTTTGTATCGGCTGTAATAGTCGATTATCACCAAGAGGTGGTGTCCAGTTGGAAGGGGGTCCAGAAAATCGATTGCTACGTCTATCCGCGCTTGCGTTGGTAGTGTGCGCCTTTTCATTGGATTTGGAGGATTAGGACCTGAGACTCGGGTGCAAGCCTTGCACGCTTTGACGTAATTCTCAGCATCTTTGTCGATTTTCGGCCACCACACTTTTGTACGCAGTCTAGATTTCATTGCCACGATCACCGGATGTCCTTCGTGGGCTGCTGCCAATACTCTTGTCCGTAGTTTGGAAGGAATGACGATTTTATTTCCTCGTAGTAAAATGTTATCTTGGAAACAGAGTTCATTTTCGAATAGTTCGTAGTTGTTGATAGCCTGATTCCATTCATTGTTGTATAATCCTTCTTTTACCATCTTCAATTCTTCATCCGTTTCACAAACCTCTTTGATTTTTCTTAAGGGCAACGCCGTCGGAAAAGATTGTTCTATTATTGAGTTGATGTAATTCTCGTCATCAAAAGGATAAGGATCCAAGTTTGTACACAATCGAAAAAGAGGGTCGGCAATGTTGCTTTTTCCGGGGCGATATACCACCTTTTAGTTATAGGACTGGAGTCGAAGTACCCATCGTTCTATTTTCGCACGTGGTTTAGAATTTGGTCCGAAAATCACCTCAAGGGGCTTATGCTCACTAACTAGGTCGAACGAATCTTTGCCGTACAAGTACATGTCGAAATGTTCAACTGCCCAAACTAAAGCGAGAGACTCCTTTTCAGTCTGGCAGAAGCGTTTCTCGCATTCGGTAAGGCTTTTGTTTCCGTAGGCGATGATACGCGGTCCTTTTGAATCGTGTTGTATAAGCACAGCACCTAGTCCTACTGGGCTGGCATCTGAGACTACTTGTGTTCTGTCCTTGGGGTCGTAATATCCTAATGTCTGTATGTTGGTTAGCGCATGTTTCAGTTGGTTAAAAGCTTGCGACTGATCGTCCTTCCAATATTTTGTGATGTCAGCTGTTTTTCTTAATTTAAGACGTAGTAGTTTTCTTATTGGTTCGGTCAATGTTGCTAGGTTTGGAATCCATTTGCCCACGAAGTTAACGAGGCCCAAAAAACTCTGCAGCTCTTCTATTGTTGCGGGTTCTCTAAATTTCATTATCGTCTTGGTATATTTGTCGAGGGGTTTGACGCCATCGCCGGACAATTCATGTCCTAGGAATTGTATGACCTTAACTTTAAAGATACATTTTCCGTCATTGAGAAGGACATTGTTTTGTTTCAGGATATTTAAGACTCTGTTGAGCCTGGCCTCGTGTTCTGCCTCATTTCTCCCAAATACTACTATGTCATCTATGAAGTTTACTACCCCTTCGCATGGTAGTAGAGTCCTTTCCAAAATTTTTTGGAAAAGTTCAGGAGCGCATGAGATGCCAAACATGAGGCGTTTGTATCGGTAGAGTCCGGTACTGGTGATAAATGTGGTGATATGCCGACTTTCTTCGCTTAGTTCTATTTGATGAAAGGCAAGTTTGATATCTAGTTTTGGAAAAATGTGTGCTTTCCTGAATTTTGTGATTAATTGGTCCATTGTGGGTAAAGGATGGTTTTCCCTTATGATGGCTTTATTTGCACGTCTCATGTCTATACAGATTCTTATTTCGCCATCACTTTTATTTAGAGTTGGGACCAATGGTGAAATCCAGCTTGATGGACTATTTACTGGCTCAGTAATATCCATTCTGACTAGTTCTTGGATTTTATCGTTTATTTTGGATTCGAGTGGTTTTGGAACCCTGCGATATGGTTGACAAACTGGTTCGACTGATTTATCGATGGGGATCACCACTTTGACGTTCTTGAATTTGGGGAAAGTTCCGTCACTGATTGCGTTTATATTCAACCCTATTTTGAGAACTAGTGATTTGCTAGATATTTTTCCTAGTAGGTTTTTTGAGCCATTCTTCACCACGTAGAACTTTGCTGTTTCTGTTTTCGCACCAACCGTAATATTCGTTCCAAAAGAGCCTAGAATTTCCAGGGGGTTCGTTCAGCCATAAGCCATAAACGTTTTCTCTGGATTTCTAATTTGGTTAAAGACTTGGATTTTGTTGCTTTTCATATGATTCCAGGTTGTATCGTTTATGATTTTGCACTTGCTCCCTGAATCTATTATCATTTCTGTGTCTATGCCCCCTATTTTTCAAGTTATTATTTCGTCATCGTCTATGTCAAAAAGATAGTCTATTTCGGTCTTGTCCTGTCTGTAGTGATCCGGTTTCTGTTTTTTGTAATCCTTGTTGGAATCCGAAAATTATTTACGTTTTTTTGCTCTAGTCCGACATTGTGAGCGAAAATGTCCTATGAATCCGCATTTCAAACCTTTTTTATCACGAGCTTGACAATTTGTGTGGTCGTTGGAGTGTTTGTTGCTGCCACATCGGAACATGGTTTAAAAGTTGAACTTGTTTTCTTTTGCTCTACGCGATGGACGGTCTGCGAGTCTGGCTGAGTTCTTGTATGCATGAAGTTTTGTAATTGCCTCTGTATTGCTTCTAATGCGTTGGCTTCTGATATAATTTGATCCAGAGTTACTGTGTCACCGAGTGTGAGAATTTTCTTCTTTAATTTAATGGATCCGCATTTCTCCGTTATCTGACCAATAAGATCATCGTCGGCGTTTGCAAACTTGCACTTTGAGCTTTGGTGGCGTAGTCTAATAAGAAACTTTTCGAATTTGTCTTCTGGCTCCTGTTTCATTAGTCTAAATAGATGTCTTTCATATACACGGCTTTGTTTTGGGGAGAAATATTCATCTAGTTTTTGTACTGCGACCTCAAAAATATTAGCTTCCGTGGCTGGTGCATGGGCACCCGGAATATTGTAATAAATTTCCTGTAGCGATAACCCGCCCATATGTAACAGAGCCGCTCTTTTTTGAATAGGGTTAACAATGTTTGCTGCCAGATGGTAGATCTCAAAACCTCGTTTCCATTTTTCCCACCGCAAACCGACTGAAGCAGGATTTCCTTCGCAATCGCAGGCATCTAATGGATTTGCTTGGGACATTTTGTGCAACCTGCAAAGATTTAGGTACCAATTAGCCGTTGCCAACTGGCATTTGCTAATTTACCTATGTATCGTTTGTGCTAACTAATTGTTCTTTAGGTACCAACTGTAAGGTTTTCAGTTTACCTATATGATATTTTCTTTTATTTGGTACCAATTGACGAGTTTGTCAATTTACCACTTTTCTATTTTTATTCCAATTTGTCTATCTTGGAAGTATACTTGTAATGTCTTTAGGTACCTACAAACAAATGGGGGTATATTTTCTCTATTTGGATTGATTCAACTTTATTGATTGCTCCGCATTTGTTTGTTTTCCAATTCTATTTCTCATCTAGCTGTGTGTGATCTTCTATACAGCTTTATAATTCGATTCCAATTTCCATATTTTCATAGTTCAAATATATATTATTTTCTTAATCTTAATTTTTCTTGTTGAAAATAATATTCCTAAATTTACTTACTTTTATCCTCGTCGCCAGTTGTTGTGTTCAAGGTTTTGTCAATAACTCATCACAATCCAAATATAGATATATAGGTTTATTGGTATTCACAGGTGTACATCGGCCTCCGGCCCATTATCGACTACCCGGTCCCAAACCGAATGGGCAACCCTCACTTGGTCCCCCACCACGCATACACATACCTGAATTGACACATGCTACACTCATCAAGCCTGAAACTTTCTTAGTGCGTACAATGTAAGCAAATGAACTAATTTTTAAAATCTTTACATCACTTTTACATATATTTCCATGTGCTTCCAATCGACTCTGTTTAATCACTGATGAGCTTGAGGAAACCTACATAACGTAAAAAAGTTAAATAGAAAAATGTACGAATCTGAAAGATTTGAAATTAGCATCTTATCAGACTTTATCAAAACTTTATCAAGATATTCTTCCTACTACGCGCGCGTTTGCTTTTTCGATTTGATAGGAAAAATAATTTTTCAGGAAGTTATAATTTTCTTAAGACTCTTGAATAACCGGCAAGAGAATGTGTTAAATATTTTAGGGGAGGGATTGGGTGAGGATTGGAGGAAAGAATCGGAGGGGGCTAGAGGAACAAATCAGATAGAATGAAAGAGTGAATGCAATCAATTGCAAGCTTAAGGTGATATAAAACATGTAGGTGATAATGTTGTAAGAAACGAAGGTCATGTAAGCCCAAGGGGGATACATTATGGATAAAGAAGCAATATTGTGAAATCGAGCGAATCATTTAACGGAAATGAAATGTCGCAGTAGTAATTTAGGTAAGTCTTATTGATTCTGTTTAAACTGTGATAAGCAGCTTCTTCGCAGCAGTTACTATCAAAGTTTCATCACAGTCATCAGATTCCTGTAGTCGTTTCGCTTATTCTTGCTTCACGCAAATAGTTGGTTCGAAAAAGAATTATAAAATTATAAAGCCTCTTCATTTTACCTGAAATACTCTGATGTAAAATGGAATCGTGTAAGATGGTTTTCGCGTTAATAGTTTTCATAAAATTCTTTGCAACATCATCAGCCAGCTGTCTAGGAGGTAATAAACGTGTACTGCCTGAGGGTTCCGTACAAGTACTTCCTGGATATGGCACGTTTAGAGCAGGACGAGCAGGAATAGACTGTCCAAACGAAATCGACCGATGGTGTTATGGATTTGAAGTGGTTAAAGACCTCAAACGTCGTCAATATCGCGTCAGACATAAGCAAACTTTTAAAACACCTCTCCACGAAAGAATTTCTCACGTTCATGTTTCTGAAATGCCATATATTCCTCTTCATTCAGGCGCTGGAGGCCAAATTAAACTACTTAGTGGTGGTCCCGGATTTACAAGTGTCAAACTGCAATTCACCAGTGATTGGGGCTATGGAATTCGAAAATTCGTAGATCTGTACTGTGATAATCCTCCACATCAAGACTGAAATTTTCTCAGTGCATACAATGTAAGCAAATAAAACTCATGGACTCTGTTTAAATACTGATAAGCTTGAGGAAACCTACACAAATTGAACAAAATCAATCTAAAAATGTACGAATCTGAAAGATTTGAAATTAGCATGTTATCAGACTTCATCAAAAATGTTATAATTTAGATATTTGAAAGTGCAATGTAAGAAAATAAAACTAATGTTCAACATCCTGACATCAATTTTATTTATATTTTCATTTCTTTTATCCAGATGCGTCTAATCGACTGTGTTTAAACACTGATTTCCGATAAGAAACTTTCATGTGAGACAATATTAAACGTAGTCACAATAACTATACCGCAATGGATGGAGTAATTTGTTTTACAAGTGATACATGATTTTTTACGTTTTTTAACGCGTAATCTAATGAGCAACTTACTTTTGGGATAGATCAAACGTTTCTCGAAATAACTGCAAAAACTGAGGAATTTTCAAACTATCATTAACTAGTAACTAGCGGGGCCCATCCCTGGGCTTTTATTTCCTAATAATAAAACCATAAACAATTTCCAAATCCGTAATAACAAATTTTTAAATATTAACAGGTATGCTACAAAATTCCAATTTAAGAATTCCCTAACTTTCCCTGACCAATTTTTCATTTTCCCTGACTGTTTTAAAATTTTCTTTCAGGTATAAAAACAATCTTACACCTAGTATACCAATAATGTTAATCCAAAAACACTTAACTTTTTGAGTTAAATTTGCATTAAAAAATCTCCATTTTTGACCTCCTTGTTTTAGATTATCATCACTTGATTTTTCAAGAATTTTTAAAGAATTGTTCCACCAATTTTATTAGAATAACATCATTAATTGCGCGCCATGCGCGCGTATAATTTTTCAATTTGAGGGGAAAAATAATTTTTATTACAGAATGAAAATTTCGATTAACGATTTACTTTTAGGCTTATTTGCTAATTTGTTTTTTGAGTTATATAAATATAATTTCCTTAAGTCTCTTGAAAAAATTCGAAAAGATTTTTCAAAATTTCAGATGTCAAATAAAAATTTCAACAAAAAATGTAATTTTTAACCAAATAGTAGAATTTGCAAACAAAAAATATGAATTTTCAACAAAAAAGTTAATTTTAAACTGAAACGATGAATCTTTAATAAAAAAATGAATTTTCATAAAGTAGATTAACTTTTAACCAAGTAGTTGAATTTTCAACCAAAAAGGATGAATTCTCAATAAAAAATATAATAGTAAATAAATATAAATAGATTATTTTACAGAATTTAAAAAAGTTTTAGAAAAAAATTGCGTTAATTTAAAAAATATTTCGGTCTTGTTAATGCTTGGAAATATTTAAAAAAAAATTTGAAATCGTTCAAAATATTTTCTTAAATTAAATTTAAAAAACCAAAAACCATCCAAAATTTTTGCAGAAATCTTAAGAAATTTTTTTTATTTTCTCGGAACTTTTCAAAATTCTTAAAAAACTTCTAAATTTTTTCAATTGAAAAATTTTGCCTTACAATCTTCTACATTTTTCCAAAATTATAGGAAATCATTTGAAATGTTTTGAAATATTTTAAAATAATTTGTACATTTATTTTCTCGAAATTGAAAATCAATTTAAATTTTCCTGTGAATCGTAACCAACAAATATTGTTATCTCAAAACCGAATTTTATTTAAAAATCTACATTTCGTTTAAAAAAATTTGAAATATTTTCAAATTTTCAATTATTTTTGAACCTTTTCAAAACTTCTCAAACTTCAAAATATCTCTTGAAATAATTCAAAATTTTTGCAAAAATTTTTTTAAATTTTTAGATTGAGTTTATGCAGGAGAATAGGTAATTTCTACGAATCCAATCAAATAATGCTACCAATTTTTTTGAACTGTTGAAAATTGTAATGCATTTAAAATACGTGTATCTAAAAAATTAGGAAAACTTTAGCAATTGAAAGATACAGGATCTTGTTCTATTTACATTTATGAAAAATTTGAAATATTTTACAGATGCATTTTACATTTTTCACATGAAAAAGTTTCCAAATACCCAAAAAAAAATGTTGAGATAATTGATAGAGCTTCTAAAATTTATTTAAAAAATAGAATTTTTATTATTATATTATTTTTTATATATTATCATTTTCAGTTAGACATTTTTTTAGTTAAGAATTTTCTTCATAATATTTAATAAGATCGTGGAACAGAATTTCAAAGAACATTTTAAGGAATGGAATGAGGTTTTGGAAATTGAACTTGCAAAAAAATTACGACTTTGCCGAAAACAGAAGAAAAAAATAAAAGTATTCAAATAACTACAGTTAAATAAACTATTTTGACCTCAACTAGTTTTTTATTATTTATGCTAGATTGAGTAACTTCGAACTTAGCTGTACTTCTTTTCAGAGAAAAAATACGAAATTAAATATATTTTAATTGTTTAAATGTTCAATTCATTTTTCTCTTTGGAAAATTTGAAATAACTTATCCAGCATATGGAATTTTCGAAAAGTTAAAACATTAAAATAAGCTAAAACCTTTTCATTTTAAAAGTTCCAAAAAAACTTCTCAAATTATTTTCAAATTTTTAATTTAAGCAGTACGGAAAAAGTGCTTTTTTACATATCTACTTACAATTTTTTTTAATCTCTGCGGCCTCCGAAAATTATTAACAAAATTTGTTGAGCTGAAACTTTCTTTTTTCTCAAAAATATTTAATTTTCAAGATTTAAACTATTTCCATGAATAACATATATATTTATAGTGTATAAACTTTACATCGCTTAATTTAAATATTAAAAATTTTCTATTGACTTTTTTATCAAGTTTATAAAGAACATATTTTTCACAAACAAAGCGAATATCACAAACTTATCTGCGTTTTCAAAAATTGGACCTTTTATATTTTTAAGGGTATATGATATTCTATCTTTCTTCAATTGCAGTTAAAAAACTATTTTGAATAACTTTGACTACTTGGCTTCTATGTTATATTTTGATATGTGCCATGATGGGGTGGGTGGTTTGATTTCAACTCGTTTGAAAATCGGAAGATGAATGGGCTATCCAGTAGGCAAAAAAATTACGAATGTCCTAGAGACGTTTCCGCGACATCGCTAAGACGTCTCTTGGATATCCTAGGGATGCTCTTAAAACGTCTAATGTCAGTACGAAAGCTGTCCCGATAAGCCCTATGTCTTTAAGACGTCTTTAGAACATCTTTTGGACATTGGATGTCTTAGAGACGTTGATTGGACTGACATTGGACGTCCTAAGAACGTCCCAAGGACGTTCTTAGGATGTTTATGGTTTTGTGCCCACTGGGTATGTATCCCGTTGTAGATGTAGTGATGGGCGGGGCGGAGGTGTAACATTGTTTACTAGGTCGAAAAGCGTTGGTGGATGAGAGCGTGCGACTTCGTGCCGTCAATCAGTAGAGGCGAATCAGTAGGACGTTGCACAAAAATTTTTTTGAAAATTAAAGGAAAAAGAATAAGAGAAAGAGAGAGATATGCCCCACGGCGGAGGGCCGGCACTTAATAAAGGCCAGCCACTGAATCGTCGAGGAAGCCTATGATTTTCCCTACAGTGTATAGCTGGCACTTAATTGAAGCCAAGCGCTGAATGGCCCAAGGCAATACAGAAAAATATAAAAAATATCGGAAATACACAAAATAAGAGAGGAAGGAACACAAAGAACAGAAAACAACACCGAACAACGAAAGGGATTTGAAGAAGGACTTAATGTGTGGAGAGTACCGGGGGATACGGAAAGTTGCGCGCCGGTCACTATCTCGTGTGGAGAGAGAAAAATCCGTAGTTTCAAAACACCACTGTTTATTTGCACCTTACTGTCGTTAAGGAGACCGAGCGGATGCAGCTACCTCCAACGTTCTCTCGCTGCTCAGAGGCGACTGTCGTCTCGAGTGCTCTCGGCAATGAAGGAAGAGTGGGCTTTCGGGCCGGCTGATTGGGCGAGTTTCATAAACTGAGAGCTAGCTGGAAAGTGGGGTGGAGAAGCCGCCACTGTCCCCCGTGCGTCAGGCGCTCGAGCCTCATTAAATATGTAGTATTATTTCTATTAAAAAACTAAACGTGTGAAAAATGTTCTGTTCAAAAAAGAAAAAGAAAGAGAGATTATAACTAAAATAATGACTCAATATAACAAGTGTAACGTGGTTTTAGAAATAAACTCACGTGACTTTAAGAGAAACTTCCTCTGGTTTCGCCGAAGCCAATCATAACCTCGAAACGTCAGGAGTAATCAGATTTCCACGCGACCGTCAAGCCAAGACCTCCAGCTTAGGATAAGAAATAGGTTAAGGAATTTGTTTTATATAAATTATCCATTTAGAGTTCAGAGAGGAACCCGATTTAGCTTGTCTAGAAAATAGAAATTGGCAACAAACCGGTAATATTGTGAGGTACTGTCGGGACAGAAGCTGCTGGGCGAGGACTGGGAGGCAGGGCAACGAAGAGGACAACAGGCAGAAATCTCCAAAATTCTTTGCTGATCTGGAACAACAGAAAAACCGCCAATGGAGATCGATGTGAAGGGAACCGACAGGTCGTAAACAAACAAGCAGACAATACCGAAAGTCGGCAGTCTGCTAGTGCACACAGAGACCATGACCAGAAGGGGAGTTCAAAGATAATAACTCTACGATCAGCGGCGAGAGGCAGCACCAGAACGACCGCCGGGTCAGACGCAATCAACGCTAAAACACCACGTTTCTAGGCAACCATGCGGCGGCAAGGGTCCGAGGCGGCGATACGGTGGCGACGTTTCTAGGCGACTATACGTTGGCAGGGATGAGCAGGCGGCCACGTTATACTGGCCGCGTTCGAAAGACTGGGTCAGAGTCTGCGGTTGAGCAGCCAATAAGAGTCTAGCAGCCAAGGGGCCAGACCAATCAACACGGCGCAGTGGTTCCATTACTAGCTGCTATAGGCAGCACCGATCAGTTATCACATTGACTGGCAATCATTTTCTATCGACCCATTGGACCTCTGCCGTTAGACCAAGCCTACCAGCGTGCACAACACGTAAAATCTAGCCTAAGCCTGCGACCAAAAACCCAAAAGGAATACAAAAGATTGTGCCGCGTGTACCCGGTATACTAAGTGTGTAGTCCAATTAGTGAAGTGCTTGTCTCCAGAACCCCCGCCGCGGAGTGACACCCGGAGGTTACGGCCCAGGTGATACGACGATAGATAGATTGGGTCGGCATTTTGTTGAAACTGTGGGTTCCTTAGGACGCGAAGTTCCGCATCCCAGTTCGCGATTAAATACGGTTGAATATATTCTTGAGGAGGTTTATTTTGGTAAAAGACAGTTCACGATTATTTGACTTACTTAGGATAGATTTAAGATAATGAATAAAGTTTTAATTGTCATGTGCATTTCAACCGTCACAAATTTTTTGCATCTCTCTCACACTTGCGTTCCCATCCCCTAATTTTCTCTTGCAACTTCGATAAGAGTTATTCAGCCTGTCACTTGTCTATAGAACTGGAACCAGCGGGGCTCGGCTAGGAGGGATCCTACCTGGCGCCTGAACTACAAAAAAATAAATAATAAACGAGCTTCGAGGGTTGTTCGCAGGTCTGAAGAGCGCGACCCGCGAACTCGGTTCACCCCGATATAAGTCCTCGACGAATAATAGGTGAGTGGATGTCCTTTTTATAACTAGGTTACCGTTCTGGGCCACCCCCGGCCAGGTCGTGGTTAACAGTGTTGAACACATAAGAATTTAGAAAACCTGGTCATACTAGATAAACTAAGATTAATATAACTTAACAAGCGTTCGGAACTTCAATTTACCTTGAATAAAAATAATAATAGTTAAAGCGAACTTGAATTTAATTACCACGATGCTCAAAAAATTGGTTAGTTCTTTTAAATCTAAGGCGAAGGAAAAAAACTGTAATTCTTATTCTAAATGTTATATAAAAAGAAGAATACTCAACGAGCCTTATCTTTTGAAAGAAGGTGAAACTAAATATTTCGGATAAATAATAATAATAATAAGAATCTTCCATATTTTCGGAAGATAAGGGATTTCGAGATTTGTAATATTAAAAAAATGTAATTCTTTCTTCTTTCTACTTCAATAATATTTTATTATAATTTCGGGGGTTCTTAAACGATTTCTGAAATTCGTTTCGAGTTACCGAAAACGTTCCCGCCGGTTGAGATCCTCGGAGTAGCCCATGAGTTAGACAGAGGGACGTAAAGACATTAAGAGAGAGATGAGGAATCGAAAAGTGTTATCTACCCTGGTTGAAGTGCCCGAAGGTGATAATTGTTTGTAAGGGGGGGGGGCGGAGAAGCGGTATTTCTTATTCTCTGGGATTGTGAGGTCCCTGGAACTTCGGAGGCCGGGAGGCTTTGGTGCTGCCGGATCGCTGTGCAAGCCAGACGTCGAGCTGGTGCATGCCTCGCGGAATATTGCGCTGACTGGCGGGAGGTTGAAGCTGAAGTCGCTCAATGTCCCCCTTCAATAATCGTCTTCAAACCTCGAGACCATCCATTTACTGCTGTGGTTCGTGTTCTTTTCTTTTTTTTGTGAGGGGGTACAAGGGAGGAGTTGAAAAGGAAGCTATGGATGAGTCGTGAGTGCACAGGGGAAGAAGGGCTTCATGCAGGTAAGTGTACCGCGGTGGCTGAGAAAGTGGAGCTGAAGGCGAGGGCCCTCCCGTCGACTGGCGGAGTTACTGTGACCCCAGGCGAGTCCACCAACCGGAAGTGCGAGGTGGAAAGGATGTTAGGAAACGACAAACTCTGGTCGGGTGACGGGTAGCACCGTTTAGAGAGCGGAGAATCAAGCAGAGACGGTGAGAACGTTTCCAGCGAGCCCTCGGGCTCGAGGAAAGGCACGGCGTGACCCGAACTGGAGCTGGTGGCGACTACTGGCTGAACCGGATCAAAGTAATGCACTGAAGAAATCGATGATGGTCCAGGCTTACAAGCTGCAGGGATCCAGGGGGAGCCCAAGGAAAAGGGGCCCTGCAACCGAAAAATCTTCGTAGGAGACGGAAGTTTCTGCTGTGGTGGAACACGAAGTGCCAGAGGAAGCGGCGCAAGAGTGAAGTTGGAGGCCTTAAGCCCACTGGATGCCCCATTCGAACGCCTCACTGAAGTCGCTGTTGATCCCCCAAAGGGTGGCCCGTCAGCCGTCAGTCTTTGGTTCCGACGAACGAGTAAGCTGGTGGGAATCTATAGCGAGGTTCCCCGAAGGAATGGGACAAACGAAGAGAGAGAGAGGAGTGAACCAACTGGTCGCCGCCTTCTGGTACGTGAATCCCGGGTGCCCGGCGCGGCGGTCCGCGCTCGATAGCACAAGGTGCCAGCCGTCCTCCGGATAAAGTTCTGGCACGACTGGATCGTATAGGAGTGCGTTTTTTTTCGCGGGCCTTTTCTTTGTTGTTACCAGGCATAAGTGCTACAATGACGTGGACAGTGAATGAAAACAAAACAAAGACTCTAATGAGATAATGATTGAGGCGAAGAGAAGTGAAGAGGCTGCGTTGAGGAGAGCCAGTAGATAGAGAGAGGCAGAAAAATGGTAGGAAGGAAGGTCAAGAAAATATGGTGCGCAGGTAATGAGGGTGTAATGTGTACGCTGGGCTTAGAGTCAGTAGATGTAGGCCATCTAAACGCACACAAAAAAAAAACCCAGAAAAATAAATTGTCCCTCCCTAAGACAGAGAGATGACCCTCAGTAGTGGGCCAGCCTCGCGCCGGAGGGGAAGAAGAATTTATTTTAAACGAAGAGAGTGGGGAAGAAGATGAGCGGTTGTTGACAGGTAAGGAGAAGGGCAAGTGATATTTGTATGGATTTCAGATAAAATAAAAGTAACTGTCAAGGAGATATTTCATGAGAGCTCTTTGAGTTGTATGGTGAAGAAAGCAGATAGAGGAAGAGAAAGAAGGGAAGGAAAATGATGGTGGATGACTTATTGCGATGATGAGATATTTGGCACGCTGGCAACGATCGAGTGCTGAAGTGAGAATAAAGATTTCAAGAGACTCGATAAAGACTGCAGTAGTTGGCACGCCGGCCACGGTATGAAAGGTAGTAAAGAGAGTAAACTGTATTTTTTAAGAGTATTACTAATTCTTATTCAATATTTGGTGAAGGCAGAGCGGATGCTGCTTGTTTGTTCAGCTATCGCTGAACGACTGAGGGTTGACTCTCGTTGCTCGCTATCGGCGTGAAGAAGAGTGTGCTTTTAGCCCGCTGATTCGCCGGATCCCGGAAACTGAGATCGTAACTGAGTAATGGGAAAACTATCCACTTTACCCGCCATATCGGGCCTCGCGCGCTGGAGCCCGCTTTAAACTAAAATATTATTTCTAATAATTTCTAATCAAAAACTAAAAATATAAATAATGATTAAAAACCTAATGATTAAAAACTAAATAAATTCTAATTTAAATTTCTTATTCATGAATTTATAATTCTAAATGAAATTAAAAGTAAAAGAAGGGTCAGCATGAGAGAAAAAATAAGATTCTCGCTTACAAAATATGATTTATTCAGAAAAACCTAGTCTAGCTAAAAAATACAAAACTTATCCCTATTTTCTGCGATTATAGATACAATCGAGCCTACTCTATCCTTATATTTAAACGAAAAGTGACGATTCTTTCAATTTGGGCTTCTAGCCTTTGGCATTAGTTCAGGAATGACCTGTCTTTATAATAAAGTATAAAATTCTTTTTATAGACTTCTCTTGTCCTAGCACTTAGCAATTTTAATTCCATATAATTCACACAATATTAAATTTGTATTCGATTCACAGTGTTATTCGCTTTATTCAGCGTAAAATCCTATCGTAGGATAAACCTTTTTATCAATGTAACTCTGTAGAGTCTAAGTCTGCATATGAAGTAGAAATTTCATTCGTAATTTTGCTAATCTAAATAATTATCATAAATCCTCAAAACAAAATAAACCAATCAGGTGAAAGTAAACAGCAATTAAGGAGCCTCAAGCCCTGACCCAAAGGGTCCTAAATCTTTGAATTCTCAGGTGCGTCGCAGGCACAAAATTAGGGTCACTGCCCTTGAAAATATAATCTTTCTTTTGAAAAGGTACACAAATCTCCTCTCTTCGAGGTACAAGCTTTAAAAGCGCTAAGGCTATCTCTTCAGAGAGAGAGAAAAGAGAGAGAGAAATCTCTGAGGGATTTATGACAGTAAAATTTCCTTTGAAAAGGACTTTCCCTGTTGACCAATTCTATGAAAAAGACGCTTTATCCTATGAAGTCGATTACAGCCTTTCTGAACCAGGTTAGAAGGACTCGCAATCAGTCTGCTTCTAAGGCTCTAATCGTTCTTGATAGGAAATCTAATTTTACCAAATGCCGCTTTCTGAACCAGTTTAAGAGAGGCTCGCTCTACTCGTCTGCGGATCATTAGGTAGAATTGATTCAAAAATAAAGCGCATATAAATAAAACAATTACAAATCTTTACCCTCAAAAATTTCTTCACAGCTGAGGTAGCTTGAGTAGTTCGCGCAAGGATCAGAACTTCTAGAGAATGTTGGGAGAGTCGGAACGCTCTCAAGATTCTCACCGTTAGATAGAGAGAGTATGGGACAGACAAGAGAAAGAGGGATCTCAAGCCACTCCCGAAGTACTACTCCCCAGAGATCCTTGCGGTTCACCCGCAAGCCTCCAACTCCTCGTTTTAGCTTGCGTAACAGTTTTTATACCCTCGCGGCGGGCCTTCTTCCCACTATTTTAGTTTGACTTTTCAGTGGGAGGCGTTCGAGTTTGCTTTAGATATTCTCCTGAGTGATGCAACTTCTTGTGAAGTTCACTCAGAAGAATATCGTTTTGCCTGCTTTTAGGAGCTCTATGTAACTCGCAGGTTACAATATATATATATCATATAGCAAAATATATACATTCATATTTATAGGTAATTTGATTCACCTTTTATTGGGGCCTTTTGCCCACCGCTTTAATATTTATAATTTAACATTTTCTGAGGAACAAATTTTCTCGAACCTCACAAAAACGCTATAGGCTTCAATAACAACAATAACAATACAAATTGAGACAAAAAAATTTCTGATGAAAACTTTTCTGAGGAACAAATTTTTTCGAAAATCTCAAAAACGCTATGAGCTTCAATAACAACAATAACAATAAAAAATTCGATGGTAAATTTTCTGATGAAAAATTTTCTAAGTGACAAATTTTTTCGAAAATCATAAAAACGCTATAGCTTCAATAACAACAATAACAATATAAATTGTGATAAAAAAATTGCTGATGAAAAATTTTCTGAGGAACAAATTTTTTCGAAAATCACAAAAACGCTATAAGCTTCAATAACAACAATAACAATACAAAATTCGATAGTAAATTTTCTGAGGAACAAATTTTTTCGAAAATCGTACAAACGCTATAGGCTTCAATAACAAAAATTACAATCCAAATTGAGATAAAAAATTTTCTGATGGAAAATTTTCTGAGGAAAAATTTTTTTCGAAAATCATAAAAACGCTATAGGCTTCAATAACAACAATTACAATACAAATTGAGATAACAAAATTTCTGAGGGAAAATTTTGTTCGAAAATCAAAAAAACGCTATAGGCTTCAATAACAACAATAACAATAAAAAATTCGATAGTAAATTTTCTGATGAAAAATTTTCTGAGAAAAAATTTTTTTCGAAAATCATAAAAACGCTATAGGCTTCAATAGCAACAATAACAATAAAAAATTGAGATAAAAAATTATCTGATGAAAAA
>CAKNYM010031481.1:0-16515 GCA_932195095.1 Andricus curvator
CTCCTCCTCCTCCTCCTCCTCCTCCTCCTCCTTATTGAACTTTATTAACTTGAATACTTGTAGCTCATACAAACAGCAGACTTCTAAGATCTTCAGTACGTTAGTCGGCATTATTAAATTAGATTGCTTTGAAACTAAAATGTAATATATGTACAAAGCATTCATTTGAGAAGTTCTTATAGCTGTTGATGGCATTTCCGGGTGTTTTTGATATAGTTGCGAAATTTCAAACTTATATTGAATTTTAGAAATCAAATTAATATCTAGTGATTCATTTTTATTTTTGAGTTAATCTAGTATGACTTTCCAAATTTTGAATGTTACCCACATCTCAAATCCCAAACTTATCTTTATTTAAAAATTTTTTCTGCAACTCGCATATGTTATATGATATCGACAGTATTTCGTGTATTTGTCTATATTAGAGGAAGACTAAAAATCAATTTTTCTTAAACTTAAATAATTTCAGTTAGAAAGCATATAAAAGGCATAATTCATAAGCAGGCATAAAATTCTTGATATTATTTAAATAACGGAAGAGTTGCAGAAAAAATCTGTTAAGTTAGTGAATAACTTTTAGTTAATAATGCTGGGAAGGCATTCATTGCAAGCAGCCTCTAGGTTTCGCGTCATCAACGTTTTAAAAAAATTTTCTTATCTGTATTTTACATATGAAATTCGACGCCGAAAGTGTTCTACTCGTCTATAAGCATCTACATATGAGGCTGAATCCCAGAGTATACATGCATGACCTATCATACGGTGTTACTTCAACAATTATTCAGCTTTACTTTAAATATTTTAAAATATATCAATTTTAATGGAAAAAATATAGCTCTATAAAGCTTGATAATAGTAATCTTACTGAAATTACTTGACTAAAAAACAGATTTCAAAAGACTTGCAATATCTGAAATAATGTAGTATGATGTGAGAGAGAAAGACAGATAAGACAGAGAAAGAGACGATAAAATTTCACAAATACTGGGTATTAGAATTTTCTTTCACATTGAACGAAAATTTATGTTATTTAGCCCGGAAATGAAGTCTTTTTTAACAATCAACTCTTGAAAAATCAAAGTATTCACGCCATTCAGATTGAGAATTTTTAAGCACTGAATCTCTCATGCTTTCTACAAATCTATGCATATGCTTAAAGATGATCAAAATAAAACCGTTGCAGTACTGTTAAAAAATTCTTGAAAATTCAAGCAGTTTTAAATTACAAACTTAACTTAAATTCCACGTACTCGTAACTTGAAGTGATTTTCATGCATTTGGAAATAAAAATTTATTGATGAAAATCCACTTTATTCTATTTTTATATGTCAAAATAGTGTTTTTAGTTTACTTTCATACATAAATTGTGTAGTTTTTACCATATTATAATCCACAGATATTTCAAATGATAAATTCTACAGAATAATATAGATAGAATTTAAAATCTCGACCTAACCTATAAGTTACTTCATATGTATTTAATTATAGACCTTTAAAAGGAATTCAGGATAAATATTTCACCTGCAAAGTTATAAAACTTGATCAAAGGGAAATCCTAGGTGAATTGTACCATTTTTTACAACTGAAATTAATTATTGGTGTGGAAGCTAAAACGAACATACTTTAAAATTATCGTCTTTGAACTTCAATGCACACTGTACATGAAATTTAATGTACGTGAGTCTCCAGAAACGACCTCATTTTGACACTCGGAAAAAAAAGTTTCTTCATTCAACAAAATCATTTTGTTGGCCGCATTTGGTTGATTTCAGAAAATATTTTGGTTAAATGAACAAAATTTTCGTTTAGCTGTCCGAATTCGTTTGATTCAATTAATCAAAGTTTTTGGTTGAATCGTTTTGTTGATTTTAGAAAATATTTTATTGATTTTACAAAATTTCTTGTTGGATCTACGAAATAATCTAAGAGAGAATTTTACTAGAATTAAGAAAAATATTTGGTCGATTCAGCCAAACTATTTTGTTGAAAGCATCTTAAAAGTAACGGACGCTTGCGAACTTGGTAAGATCGCGTATTCCAATTCAGCATGACAGCCACCTTCGAGAGTTCGTAGCGTCACGAAAAAAACATAAGAGTGTTTGCATCTTGGTGAACCTTATCAAAATAAGTGCGGAAACAGAATCGACTGGGATTAAGTGATTGTTTGAAAAACACATAAGATTACGAATTGAATCTTTGCGTGTCTACGATTGCGTGATTAGGTTTTTTTATTTTTTTTAAACTGAACGATTTTTTAAATCAAATGAACAAAGAATCCCGCACAATTTACAATACAAATGGCTTGCTGTAGAATTTTTTAGTCATGTGATATTTAGTAGTTTAATAAACCAGTAAATAACTCACAAAAGATGGTTAGCCTTAGCCATTTACATGCTAAGCCACTATTAAAATAGGGAAATTCACTAATGTCATAGTGCAATTTTCACTAGCACTCAATTAGTGAAGAATGATTAGTGGAATCCACTTTTCGGATTAGTAAAATCTTCTAATTGAATCAGTGAAACCGTAAAACCACTAGTTGAAGTAGTGAATTTCACTATTTCATAGTGACCCACATTTTTTAAATTTAAAGAGTGAAAATTCACTATGAAATAGTGAAATTCACTATTTCAAATTTAGAGACTACATTGAGCTGGGTCGCTTATGGTAAGATGAACTACAAGTTTTGATAAAATAAACCAAACTCTTTCCTTGGACCAGCAAAAACACTTATTTGAAAAAACTAATATATTCTCTTGGATCGAGCAAAATATTTGCTTGGAATTACTAAAAATTTTACTTGGACCAACCAAAATATTTGCTTGTATCAACCAAAACATATGGTACAAGCAACCAAATTTTACTAACCAAACAAAAATTTCTTGGGTCAACCAAATATTTTGTTGTTCATATAATAACCATATTCTAAAGTTGATTCAACCAAAATTTTGTTCATTCAACCAAATCTTTTTCTGGGTGGATATATGAGCTACGAAAGGCATGTACGATTCGCGCGGCACAACTCACCCCCTACTCCCAGGGTGAATATCTCGGAAAATATGATTGACAAAGGAAAAGTGAATATTATGATTTTTTATGCATATTCTCTGTACAAGTTGTCTGCAAAAATTTATTTCTTACCGATGCACCTTTTCCAAAATAATCATCAAAAACCATTTTTTTGGGGATGTTTTCCACGATTTAGGGGCGTTTTCACCCTTCATCCTGGGTGAAAATTATTTTTCATTAACTTCTTATACCTTCAGGAATATGCATGCCAAATATTAATCATTTATTATGATTTTTTTTTAAGTTTATAAATGTTAAAAACTTGTGGTCGGTCAAATTTAATTTTTTTATCTCAAATTCATAATGAGCAACCCCATTATACATATACACAGTGTTTTCGTTGCTCTAGGCCTTAATTTATTCAATTTATTCAAGTTTTTCATCGATTTTTTGGAAATTTTTGAAGAAAAAAAATGGATTTTCGAATTAGCGTATTAGCGTTCTTTTGTTTAACATTTTACTAGACATATTTAGCAACACAATCCAAAAGGTCTCATCAAAATCGGTGGAAAGCTGCCGGGTTCTGAGCTTTTTCATTTTTTAACGTCTAACGTGACTCCTCTATAAGGGCTGTGCGGGGCTTATATAGCTCTGATATTGTTATTGTTTATGCATTCTTTATAAGGAATTAATCGTAATTTCTTAGAATTGTACATGATAAAAACGGTTCTCTCCTTACGACTGTAATGTAATATGACATCTTTGTTTATGTTGAAAATTCCTGGTACAGTTATAATATCACATAAGCGGCATTGGTTAAAGGGATGATGGGCTTGAATATGAGACGCATATCTCCGACTTCCGCGATTTGCGTGACGTGTACAAGCGAAACTTGTTGGAACTTGCATAAAAAGCATGTAACATTGCGTCATTTTCTCAGTAATACATGTAACATGACACCATTTTTGAAAATAATTCTCTGAATTCTATGTAACTTGATACGATTGTTTTTATATTAAATTCCTTAATACCTATAAAATATCACATAGGAAACGGGGGTCTCTTTCTTTTACAGCTCATATCAAAGGGTGATATTTTTCTCGGTAATACATGTAACATGACACCATTTTGAACACAATTCTTATAATTCTATATAACTTGATACCATTGTTTTTATATTAAATTCCTTAGTACCTATAAAATATGGCATATGAAACAGGGGGGGGGGGTAATCTTTATTCACGGCTCATATCAAAGGGTGATACTATGACTCACCTCTTTGGTATTTTCTTATGACGTAAGCAAAACATGACACATCATCCCTCTCCATACGCAATCACACTTACACAGAAATACAAATTCATCCTCACACGGATATGCACTAACACTAATCTATCCAGAACCGGCCTACTACCACTACTATCGTTAAAAAAACTCTGTGAACCAGCAGCTCTAACTATTTTAAATTGAACCGCAGCTTTTCGTCGGTGAATTTTGTTAAAATTACTATTTCGCATTCAGGTTATTTAAACTGACTTCTTAAAAGAGTAGGTTGAACAATTTCAAATAGTAGGATGCACTGCACCAGTTGGTAAGCGTCCACACTCAGGAGAATAAGAGTTACTATTTCGTGTAGTATGCCTTACTTCTGTGATGAGTAACTTTGCCGATTTCGCATTGTAACGCATATATGTATATGTATATATGCTCTGCACGCATTCTATACACGATTTATAAATAGATTAGCTCGAAACTTTCGACAACAAAAATGATATGAAACGTCGATCGATTTGAAAAGGAAAAAATTATTTTATATATGATTATTACTGCACTTAATTTACGATTATTCTTACACAATTGCACGCACAGAGACTCACACATATTATCGCACGCTCAAACGCTTTGAAAAATCGCCCCCGCTGGGGAATCGAACCCTACGTAACTACTACCTAAAACCTGTCCTAAAACCTAAATCTAGCGCAAGTGTTTAGTCAAGTGAGCTACGGAACCGCTTAGATTTTTCTGACAAACTCTCGGTCAAGCGGTTTCTCTGAGAAAAACGTGGCCAGCTAAGAAATTATAATAAATAATTACTTAAAATTTTTTTAATTAATCTGTTACTGATGATTTCTAATATTTTGTAACGAGCTTGGGAAACATATTTTGCTTAGAAGTATTAACTCACACAGTAAATATATTATTAGTAATTTATATGTATATTATTATAAAATGAATTAAATTACAATTTTTAAAATGTACATATTTTGTATTATTGAAAATTAAGGCTTGAAAAAATATTTTCGAATGAAAGTTTTGGAATTTTGATTTGATTTTATTATCATCTAACTTTATTTAAAACGCAACATTCATTTACATAACTGATATATAAATAAAAAATAGTTTAAACATCGTAATAATATATCAAATGCAAAATCGAAATAATTATTTTAAGATGAGACAAACGTTGAATTGTGATTTAAATTTAAATTTTTTGCACAAATAATATTTTTCTCATGAGATTTGAGGATGCCGAATTAGAATAAAAACTGTTTAAAACAAAAAAAATATTCGGTTCCGAGAAATTGATATCAGGGTGCACAGTCTTCCCCTGTTTTTGTTAGTTTCCCTTTTTTTCTTGAAATTTCCCTTTTCCCCCCTATTCTCAAAAACCGTCCCCCTTTTCCCCTTTTCTCTTTAAATATACGATATTTGAAATTGTACCCATTATTGAATATTAATTAAAGCAATTATAGCACTTAAATAAATAATTTATGAATAAATAAGGTACACGTTCCAAGTTCAGACCATTACAAATAAATACTCTTAAACAAATTTGAAGATGAAACATTTTAAAGCAAGTTGAAAATGTGAAAACTGCCGACAGAAGTTATTATCCAATATAAAATTGGAACAGTTACAAAATATATATTATTTTTTAAATAAGTATTAGAACATTAATACATTTTAGTTGAAATGTACAAAGTTAAATACCTAATTAAAAAATGGAATATTCCAAACTCATCAACTGGAATTTTAAATGTTTTAACTTGAGCAATTTTTAATTTTTTTAAATTTTTACTTGAAAATTTAACTATTGTTGAAACTTTTTTTTGTTGAAAATTAATTTTTTTAAACTCACAATTGAACTATTCCATTTGTGTTTGAAAATTGATCTTTTTTAGTTGGAAATTCAACTATTTGGTTGCATGTTCAAATTTCGTTCAAAAGTTATATTTTTTGGCAGAAAGTTGGTTAAAAATGTAACTATTTGGTTGAGAATATATTTATTTTGTTGAAAAGCTGTCTTTTTGGTTGAAAATCAAACTACTTTGTTAAAAATGCACTTTTTCAAACTGAAAATTGGAATTTTTGATTGAAAATTATTTTTTGTATTGAAAGCTTATATTTTTGAGTTAAAAATTCGAGTGTGAAAGTACTTTTTTTGGCACGAAAATTCAATAAATAGGTAGGAAATTGGTTTTTTCATTTGAAAATTAGTTTCTTGAAATGAAAATGTAGCAATTCCATTTTTGGTTCAAAGTTGATCTTTTTTATTTTGAAAATTCAAATATTTGGTTAAAAATGTATGTAATCTGTTAAGAATTCGTCCTTTTTTTGTAGAAAAATCATCTTCTTGCCTTAAAATTCGACATTTTGAATACAATTTTTTTTCTTCATTGGCTAAAAAATATTTTTTGGTTTAAAACTCAACTCTTGTTGAAAATTCGTGTTTTGGGGTTACAGATTCAACTGTTTTGTAGAAAATTTGAATTTTGTCTGGAAAATTCAATAGTTTGGTGATTTTTGAACAACTTTGTTAAAAATTCATTTCTTAATTAAAAATTCATCATTTTAGTTAAAGTTTTTTCTTGTTTGTTGAAAAGTAGGGTTTTTAACTAACAATTGTAATGTTTGGTTGAAAATTAACTTCTTAATTATTAATTCATATTTTCGTGTTGAAAAATCAACTGCATTGTAGAAAATTCGACAATTTGGTAGAAAATTCAGTTTTTTCAATTGAAAATTAATTTTTTGAAACGAAAATATAACTATTCGATTTTTGGTTAAAAACTGTTGTTCTTAATTCAAAAATTCAATTATTTTGTTCAAAAATTATCTTACTCATTGAAAATTGCGAAAGTTAAAAATAAATTTCTTGCTCAGTTACAATTTTTTTGAAAATATGCAAAAACATGTTTTTTTTTTATTGAGTCATATGCACACATTTAAAAAAAAGTTGAATATGTCGAAACTGAAATTTATTCAGCTTGAACCAAAGAAACATTTTTTTCTTATTCTTTTTCGGAAAAAATGTTTGTCGTGAATTAGGATTTTTGGGATTTCATATCTTTTTTCGCGATTTTCGAACGTTAAAAACACCACGAAAAAAATGTTTCCCATGGATAAAAAATAATAACATGTTTCTTTGGTTCAAGGTGACTCAAATTCAGGTTCGAATCAATCCAAAAAACATGTTTTTGTATATTTTCCAAAAGTTTTCAATAAGGCAAATTTTTTTTTTATTCAAAAAAAATTGCTTAATTGTAAATTTAAGAAAGAGAACAGAATATATTAACTGATTTCAATTATTTTAAATTTAAATTGAAAGTATTAATTATAGTAAGGATGAAATGACAAATCTTGGAAAGAAATATTTATGAGAACGATGTCAAACATATCAAAATTGTGTATTTAACTAATTTTATTTTTTCCCGGACTTTTTTAATTCACTCTGGATTAAAAGTTATTTAAAAATGTAACATTTCTTACGAAAAGGTTGTTTGTTCTTTTCGACATATGAAAATAAATGTTTAATCTTTCCCCTATTTTCCCCTTTTTCGTGTGAAAACCACCCTATTTCCCCTTTTTTGAGCTCCTTTTACGCTGTGATCCCTGTAATATCAAAGATCGCGATATCATAGTAGTATGGTAGATTTTATTGTTGTTGAAAATCTGAAAAAAAATGAGAAAATATTTTTTTTTTCATGAAATGGTAGTCATTTTTACAAATATCAATGTGAAAAGGTTGAAAAAATTATTACTATGTTAAAATTGGAAATTAATTTGAACTCAAATTTTATTTAAAATTATTTTTTTATTATTGGTTCAAAAAATGATATGTCGAAAACAATGTATTATTCTACTAAAAAAAAATTCTTCCAAATAATATAATATTTGAACTTAGGTGGCTTAATCAAGTACGATCCTAATCAATTTTAGTGTTATAAGAAATTAAAAATATCATAAGCAGAAAATTCCACAGTAGAAATAATGTAAAAAAAAAGTATTCTTTTTTTTATATAATTCTGCAGAATATTTTTAAATTCTGAAAATTTTGTACAAAACAAAAAAAAAACAGTATTGAAGTATAAAGTAGAGGTATTCACTATGTTCATTTATAATAATTATCTCAACTGATATTATGATAGTAAAATGATGAGTAAAATATCAGTGCACGGTCTGTCTTATAGATTGAAAAGCGAAAATCTGTTGTTTTACTGATAAGCAAGTTACAAGTCGTCCTTCTTTTTTAATTTGAAACGGACCGCCTAAAAAATGTTGCGGAGGGGGCCTACACGTTTCTAGATGTGCCACTGAACTCACTTACAATTTCAAATAGTAAGGCTAACAATCTCGCGCAGTGCTTATTGCAATGCGAAAAAGCAGATCGAACTCACTTGCAAAAGTCAAACTCACAATTCTTTGCTTACTATGAAAATTAGTTATTCATGCAGTTTGCATGTTCAAATGTACTATTTCAAATAGTTATTGAAGCTACTTGTTCTAGTAATCTTTCTTTTTACAATTTGAAGTAGTAATGCTGATTTTAGGTTTTGTATATTTTGAGATCACTATCTCATTCAGTATCAAAAACTATTTGAATTGTTTCTTGTGCAATGCGAACAAGTAAACTTCAAGTTAACAATACATCAAAGTGAATCTAACTATCTACTTTTTTCCGTGTGGGTGTGCTTGAATTGAGCCTAAACTGCCCCGCCCATCAGAAGTATGAATATGAAACTGAATTAACTTATACAAGCAAAATTATCTCTTTGGATGCAGTAAAATAGATTTTAAACTTAAGAAATTTAAGTAGAAATATTTATGTTTTATTTAAAATGAATGTTTCATAAATCAAATAAAATTTTTTTATTTATTTTTTTTCATAATTCCACAAATTTTACCTTGGAAAAAATTAATCGAATTCTCTATTATGAAATAAAAATTAAGCAGTATGGGTCGGAGATACATTAGGAAAATATATAATCCAAAAGTCTGATTTATTGCTTCATTTTCATTAAATAAGGAACAAAATACTTTTCAGGTTAACAGAAAAAACAGAAAAATCGTGACATGTTTTTCCCGTTTAAACAATAAGATTATCTGACAGGGCTAGACCCACGTGCAGATAAACTTAGAGTAGAGGCCAGGAAGCACCATGAGCGTGTGTACCGTCGCAAGCCTGAAGTTTGGTAGTGTTTGGGCGCAAATTTGATGATTTTAGTCATAAAATTTACTCTACAAATATCTTCAAACTGTACAATATTTCTACCTTGAAATTATCTTCTTTACTTAAAATATCTTCATTGACTCGCCGCCGACCAACCCCGCTGGGTGTTGGCTCTTCCTTCAAGATGGAGATCGTAGACTCCTGAGGAAATCAATACCTGGGCGTTGGCTGCTACTTTCTCCGTTGATGCTCTGTAGATAGGCCGTTGCCTCTTCCGCCTGTTTGCGGGCCTCCTTCTTTTTAATTTTCTTCTTAGAATTTCTTATTCAATTGTTTTCCGTAGTATAGTGCCCTACTTGGTTCAGACACTACCAAACAATAAATAATACTTTTCTTTTTCAAAATTTCTTTCTTCTTTTTGAGTTTTTAATATCTTACTTTTTTCGGGTTTTCGGGTCGCCCGTAGGTAGATCCGGAGTCTTCTTGAGTTCCGTGGAACTCTCCTCGTCGCGTCGTCTTGGATTCTTGTCTCTTCTCTTTTTTTCTCTCTTGAATTCCGTAGAATTCTTATCTTTGTCAAAAATTATTTCCGTAGAAATCTTCCTTTTTGTATTCCATAGAATGCACAGTTCCTTTTTGTATTCTTGAATTCCGTAGAATTCTTTTTCCTTTCCAAGTTCGTTTCACGATGATCGGACTTTTATGTGATATCCTCCTTTTGTCGATTCCGTAGAATACGAGGATTCGAAAAGCTGATCGTGGCAGGATCGCGAAAAATGTTATGGGTTCAGGAATTAATAATTCCAATACTTCAATTAAACTTTAGTTTCAGGTATATTTATTTAAAGATTACAATAAACGTCGTGACTGCTCAGACGAGACGAGACTCAGAGACTGACTCCCTAACTGGAAGACCGACACGAAGGGGGTGGTAGCGTATCGATTAGGGCTTCCAGAACCTTCTACTAGTCATACAAGCTACAACGTGGTACATTGTATTGATTATTCTACACACACACACACATATATATATATATATATATATATATATATATATATATATATATATATATAAAGATTATATAGGGCAGGGTACATAACATACCCTTGTTCCTAGAAAGTTTTGATGTCGATATCTTCATGGTCGGGGAAACGTGGTGCAAACAAAACTCAAATACTAGAATACGCGGATATAAATGCTATCGAAAAAATAGATTGAGTAAAAGAGCAGCGGTGGGAGTTGCTATTTGTGTTAAAAATCATATATCTTGCACTGAAGTCGACCTAGATGTGAAATCCTTTGAAGCGCATGCCGTAAAACTTATAAATAACATTTTGATAGTAGCCATATATATGCGCATCCAAAAAGTAACCTCTCTGTTACAGAACTAAAACATATACTAAATATGAGTAGTAAAGTAGTGTTAGCTGGTGACCTTAATTCCAAGCATATCAGCTGGAAATGCTATAACAATAATAAAAATGGTAATACTATTTATAATTTTATCAATTCAAATCCATATGCTTTGCTATATCCAGATAACTTCACCCTTTATCCGTATAATACAAAAGCTAAACCTAGTATTGTTGACCTAGCTATTGCGAAAATATAACTAATATATGTTACAATCCATAGATGCATTAGATGAGTTGTACGCTGATCGCAAACCGGTTATAATATCTCTTTCTGATAGCCAAGTAAATATAGAAACTCTAAACTCGCCTAGCTTCCTAAACTATAAGAAAGCTGATTGGAAACTATTCAAAGAATCCGTCAATGAAAACTTGACAATTAACTCCTCTCTTTTCAATCTAGAATAAATTGAGCGCACTGTCCAAAATTTAACTGGAATAATAAGCGAAGCTATCCAAAAAACTATCCCCACCCAAAAAATTCTCACTTTCAAACATGAACTACCTGAAAATATAAAAAATCAAATAAAGAGCAGAAGTAAACTCAGAAAAATTTCACAAAGAACCCGGAACCTAAACCGAAACTTCAAATCTCAATAAGCAAACACGAAAATACAAACTCGGGAAACAAATATGCCACCCTTAGCATTGAAGAAAACACCCTTTGGGAAACGGCAAAATCACTGAAAGGTCAAAATAACAAACATATTCCTCCTCTCAAAACCCCAGATAAAGTTTTATTCAAAGATGAAGATAAGGCTGAGGAAATTGCAAACATTTTTGAAAATGTACACAAACTCACTGGCAATATGGGTGAACCCCTTAATAATAAAGATGTAGATAAAAAATATAATTTGATCATCACATCAGAAGGAGACTTGCATGAGATTAGATTAGCAACCCCAAGAGAAATAAAAAAAGCTATTGCCAGAACGAAATCTAAAAAAGCGCCAGGTCTGGACGGGATACAAAATATAATCCTAAAGTACCTCCCAAAGGAAGTAATAGTGCAAATCATGCCCCACGATGTGCCAACAGCACTCAGTATTCTCGAATGGTCACCCATCCAAGTACTAACCGCGCCCAACGCTGCTTAACTTCAGTGATCTGACGAGAACTGTTTTTTTTTTTTTTTTTTTTTATAAATTCGTTTATTCATTAGCCATATATACATTATTAGTCGAAGAATTCATAATAAACAATGAATAATTTTTTACATTTTTCCACTGGGGACTTACAGGCTACATATTGCTCTCGAAGTCACATTCTTTTGTTCATGCCTTTAATATTGCATATGCCAGCTTATATGAAACTAGTATCTATACTATTTGATTACAGATCCTATCTTACAATTAAGTAAGCGTGTCATGTACTTTTTCGTTGGATCTTTAGTCAGAAATTTGGCTTATAAAACTGACCCTGTCTTTGCGATTTGTTCCTAATGTAAATAACTTAACCTGAATAAAATATAATACGATAAATGATAACAAAGGATAAAAGTGAGATGAAAATATAACAGTGGATGAAATGAGATGGAAATATAACAGTGATATGTATCTATTAGGATGGGAATCGTTGATGAGTTTCTGTAGTGTGAGTTATAATAACCTCACGTCTAAACTTGCGTTTACTTTTTAGTCATTATTATAGCTATCTAATATCTGATTACCTAGTTATCTGAGTTATCCTAATATATTTGTCTAAACTTCTATATTTAATTATGCGCATTATCTAACTATATACCTTGCTTTGTTTTTGTTTGAACTATTCTGGTTGTAAACTTTGGTTATAGCATCCCTTCCGCTACTCCGTCAGCTAGTGAGCGTGAGTCCCCTCTAGGTGACCGTCAGCTGATAAGCGATAGACTATGAATGGTTTAAATACCCTGGTCGGTAAAATTTTCCGCATTGTCGTTCCGTACTTCTCGGTTACGTTATTTGTATAATTATATTTATTTAATTGTGCATTTGATCTAACTATATGCAAACTTTGGTTAAAGCTTAGACTAAACTGATAGTATTATTTAACTTAGTCGTTGTAGGTACAATATTTGGTGTATGATGTTTGGTTTATCCTATATACATATATACATGAGAGGAAGAAGGATCACCAAAGATAACTCTATTCATCTATCCAAAAGTATTTTTCTGTGTTTAATCTATGTTTCTCTTTTTTCTCTTTATTTGTTATACATGCACAGAAAAAAAAAGTCTTGATTCAAGCCCAAGAATGAACTAATTTTAAGGTGTAACAAAAAGAAGACCACTTTATCTAAAAACTAGCATACGATTGGAGTTTTAAAAGAAAATGCTTGTAGAACTGAAGAGAAGCCGTTTCAAGGGCTTAAAAGTATCCTCAAGTTGGAATGCGGGCTTGGACTTAGTCGCTGTGGGGATTGAAACTAGTCACGATTTTGAAATAAGCATCTGATCCGTTTCAAATTTAACCTAAAATATGACTGAAATTTAGCGCAAGACTGGAAGCAAAAAAATTAACATAGAATGTTAGTTTATCATTATGGGACTATAATAAAAGTTCTGTTGCTTAAAATGATTTTATTTTAAGCGAAAGAATTTTTTTTATAATCCCATATTGACAAACAAACTTTTTATGTAGTTGTTTTTGCTTTTGAATGAAGTATATATTTTTTCAGGTTAGGTCAGTTAAAAATGAAATATAAACGATGTGCGGCACATTTCAGAACAAAATTGAGTTTCAATAATTTACTTACCTTGAAAAGCAGTGATGATCTTGCGCATAAATAAATTAAGTACTTGATTTTGATGCACATTATCAAAAAATTTTCTTACTTTCGCTCGCCACAGCGTTGTTCATTCCCGCTTTGGCGACGTCACACCTTCGTCTAATTTCCGATTCTAGAATTTCGCCTCTGGAGGGCTACAAATTATTTTCTTTTTGATCTTCTTTTTAGCCAATAAGATCTTACTACATTACTTAGACTAATACGGCTAATTTCAAGATTAATATTTAAAAGTCAGTCTCAATAATGTTTCCCTTTCAGTCTTAAACCCATTAGAACTTATTAATAGACAATCTTTATGCTTTAATTTAGTTATTTACTTAATTTGAGCCCAAAATAAAAACAAGTCTAACATGAATTTAAGACTTTTTTTTTCTGTGTGATTTAAATCTCCAGCCCTTGTGTGGTAATTGTGTGTCTAAGTTCTTGTCATATAGTATCTCTTTTTCTGTTTTTTTCCTATTATAGTGATAAATTATTGGAATATCATTTTTATCTTGAATATATCCATTTTTGTCTAAGTATATGAATGCTTCTGGTGGTGTGAATTTGGTTTTTATTACTTTTTCGAAATAGTTATCATTCGGATAGTAAGTTCCAAAGATTAAATTGTTATCTGTTACTTTTCTAGTGTTAGCGAAATGGTTTCTTGTAATTTTTAATATTTGTGAGTATTTTGATAATATTTGCCATATTATATATTTTTTCATTCGATATATATTTTTGGTATTCTGATTCTGTGGATCTGTATTTTCCTAGGCAGGCTCTTAAACATTTTCTTTCAAAGACTCTAAGTTTTTCCATCATAGCTGCACTAATGTTGTACCAAATGGGGCAACCGTATGTTAATATGGGTCTGATTATTATGACATAACAATTTACTTCTATTTTATAATGTAATGGTTTATTATAAAATAGCCTTTTTAGCATTGAGAATGCTTTCGTTGCTTTTTTCAGCTGAATTTCGACGTGTTCGTTAAAATAAATGTGTTGATCTATGTTAACACCAAGATATTTCACTATTGTTTTGTTTGGAACCTGTTCCCCTCCGTTTTTATTTTCTTCAATTCTGAAGTTTTTCCAGTTTTTCTTAACATCTCTATTGGCGTTACTGAGAGTTGGTCTGAAGAGGATAGTTTCGCATTTTTTCACATTTATTTTTAATTTCCACGTGCAAAAGTAAAATCGGATATTTTCAAATAGATTTTGTAGCTCATTCTGGATTTCGGATGCGCTTTTACCTTTAATATATATTATTAGGTCATCTGGAAATGCTTTTTTTACTGGATCTATATTTATTTTTAAGCCATACATTTTTAATAATTCGTATATGTAGATACTGAAAAGAATCGGAGAAAGTACTGCTCCCTGATGCAAGCCGTTAAGTACTGGAAAAACTTCATCAATAATGATGTTACCATCCGTCATTATGAAACATTTTCCCGTTATCATTTCTCTAATCATTTTTACAAGATGTTTAGGAAATTTTAGTTTTAATAATTTATAGGTTAGACCGTCTGTCCAAACCGTGTCGAATGCTTTTTCCAGATCTATGAGGCATGCACCTACGTATTGTTTATTATTAAGAGCCCAACAGATGTCAGACGTAAGCTTACTTATTGCGTAAATTGTGGAGTGTTTATGCCGGAACCCAAATTGAAAGTCGGGTATAACCTCTTATTCTTCACAGACTTTTAATACTGAGTCTTTGACCACTATTTCGAAGACTTTGCTTATGTTTGGTAATAAGCTTATGGGTCTGAAATCTGCAGGGTTGATGCTTTCATCCCCTTTTTTCGGTATTGGAGTGATTTTTGACTTTTTCCATAGTGGGGGAAAGAAAGTATTGTTTAGCATATTATTAAATATAATGCAATAATCATTCATTATTTTTGGTGTGATATGTTTTAGGACTACATTCGGTATGCCATCAATACCCGAGGACTTTTTATTATTTAGTTTGTGGAATATGTACTGTAGTCTTGTTTCAGATGTGAAGAAATTCGGAATTTGTTCGGTTAGTAGCTCGATATCATCTGCTTTTAAATCTTCATTGAAGGTCAGTACTGTTTTATTGTGTTTTCTGTCTTCTTTTGATTCTTTTTCTAAGTTCGTTACCGTTTTGTTAATGATTTCGCTCAGTCTTTCTCTTCCCAAATGGAGATGCCTGGTGTGTGTATTTTTAAACTGTGTTCCTATAATTTTTAGTTTGTCTTCTTGCTTTGTTATCAAAAATTTATCTGAATCATCCTTCAAAAGTGTTTCTGGGTCTACATTCGCTTCCTGTATTAAAGGAAGGTTCTGATTTTGAATTTTTAGCTGGGGGATGGTCACTTTGCCTTTTGGCCTAAAGATTTGATTAACTTGTGGGAACATGTTTTTTGGATCGTTCACCGGTATTTTACTTATTTTCTCTGACCAGTATTTATTGATGGATTTCAGATGTTCTTGCTTAAGGAGCGCTTTTATTGTTAGAAGTTTGTTTTTCAATACATTTAGTTCTCTGTTTTTGTGATCATTAAATTTTCTATATATATTATTGACTCTTGAGATGAGAAAGCTTTTTGTTTGATGAAGTTTCATAATAAGTGGTGTTTGGTAACATTCTATGGAATTCTTGTCTTTGATTTTAGGTATTGTGTTATTTGTAGCTACTTTTATTGCCATATCTATGTCTCTGAGATAAGTTTCTATTTCTTCGTTTGATAAATTTCTATTATTTGGCATTTCCGTTTTATATTCTTTTTCTAAACAATTTGAGAATGCTTTCCAGTTAGTTTTTTTTTGTAGTTTAATTTATGTGGATCTTTCATTTTTGTCTAGTAAGCAGTTAGTGTCTACTCGGTGGGTTTCCTATCACCACTACGTAGCGCGTCCTCAG
>CAKNYM010031493.1:0-10967 GCA_932195095.1 Andricus curvator
CTCAAATGACGTACATAAACGTAATTTACTGTCGGCTCTTGCATTTCTCAAAGTTTGAGGCCGATATTTTACTCAAAAAAAAAGTTTTTAGGTTCCAAAAATTTCAAGGTACAAAGACAATATGTACAAAAATGGTCGCAGTTTTAATTTCTTTGAAAATAATTTTTAGCGAAATTTCTACTCAAATAAAGTACATAAACGTAGTTTATGGTCTTCTGATACATATTACAAAGTTTCAGTCCGATATTCTATTTACAAAAAAAGATTTTAGGTAAAAAAAAAAAAATTTAATAAACTGAAAAAGTGAGGTCGGTAATATAGGTATTTGACTGTGTCACATACCCTTAATAAGAAGAATAAAGAGTTTTCACGAACCGCCACCTAACGTCAATATGAGTTACAGATCTATCAAAAATAGGCAAGCAGAAACCCGTCTATCAATTTTTTCGAAGGCGTCTAGTAATCTAGTGATTTTTTCGGCAAAATAAGTTTTAGGAAAAATGAAATTTCGGACAAGTGAATACCTACCATTTTCGAGAGATGGATAAAAAATGCCAGCCATTTTGAATGAAAATTCAAAAAGTTAGAACATTTTCAAAATGTCTGAATTCACGGAATTCAAAGAATTCCTGGAATTCAAGGAACTCATGGAATTTACGGAATTCATGGAATTTACGGAATTCACAGAATTCATGGACTTCATGAAATTCATTGTATTCAAGGAATTCGTGGCATTCACGGAATTAATAGATTCACGAAATTCAGGGACTTCATGAAATTCATCGTATACAAGGAATTCATGGCATTCACGGAATTAATAGATTCACGGAATTCATGGAATTCAAAGAATTGATGGAATTCAAAGAATTGATGGAATTCAAAGAATTGATGGAATTCAAGGAATTTACGGAATTCACGAAATCTAAGGAATTTTCGAAATTCAAGTAAATCACGAAATTCAAGGAAATCACGAAATTCATGGAATTCACGGATTTCACGGAATTCAAGGATTTCATGGAATTCAATAAATTCACGGAATTCAAAGAATTCATGAAAGGTGAATTCCGAGAATTCCGTAAATTCAGTGAATTTCATTCATTCAGTGAATTCCGCGAATTCCATGAATTTCGTTAATTTAGTGAATTTCGTGAATTCCTTGAAGTCCGTGAATTACTTGGATGCCACGAATTTCTTGAACACCTTGAAATCCATAAATTCCGCGAATTCGAGTAATTCCGTGAATTCCATTAATTCCGTAAATTCCTTGAATTCCATGAATTTCTTGAATTCCATAAATTCCTTGAATTCCATAAATTCCTTGAATTCCATAAATTCCGTGAATTCCTTGAATTCCATATACTTCGTGAAGTACGTAAATTCCATGAATTGCGGGAATTCAGTAAATTTCGCGAATTAAGTTAATACTGCGAATTCCGTCAACACTGTCAATTCCGAAAATTCATTGAATTCCATGATTTTCGAATTAATTCCATTAGTTTCAAATCCATATCTACACAGGCACACAGAAAATGTAGGCTCAACAACAAATGCCCTAATAGATCAACATATGGTTAGAAAAAAGAAAAAATCTGCCCGCGTAGCGGGCGAATTCTCATCGCCCGCTGCGCGCGCGGCTCGCAATCCCTCGCGAGTTTGAGAGCGCCTAGGGCGCGCGGCTGTTATATCTCGCGCTTCGCGCTCGATAATATATTTACCCCGCGCTACGCGTTCGGATACTTTATGCCTCGCGCTTCGCGCTAGCCTTTTTTTGGTTTTCGCACATCGTGCTCGGCTTGGATAAAAAGAAGAAATTTACTTGCAAATACTATAAAATAGACAAAACCTCTACGTTTTCAGTGATTGTTGAATTTGTTCTTATTTTAGATTAAAAAGGAAGTTTAATTACTTAAGGCTCTTTTGGCCTTAGGGAACACATTCTTATTACAATACCCAAACACTTTTTTGAAGTCCAAAAAATTGTTTTATTCATAGAAAACTATATCTACATTTTTTTACATAAAACCAATACCTTTTCATTAGGATGAGAATGTAAAAATTTGACTTTTTGTTTATTTTGTAATGTCATTTTTCACGATTAAAACAAAAACTAAGCGTCCTATAAAAAAATAATTAACAACAAATTTGTAGATCGTTCTTGGATAGATAATTTTGGTCGAATCATCTTTTTTCGTATCTTAAATAGTGTGAAAGGGAAATGGAATTTTTCATTTTATTTTTTATATGTTTCATGGGGTCAAAATTTAAATTTTGGATTTTTCGAAAAAATTCAAAAAGTTGTTCAGATAATCTTGTAGGGCTTGCAAAAAGCAACGGTTTTCTTTTGAGACTTTTTTCATATCGTGCGTTGTTTGGCTTAAAATATTTATTTCCGTTAGTTTTTTTGGATTTTGAAAATGCTATAACTCTGATAGTTTTTTTTCGAAAAAAGTCGTGAGGATCAAGTGTTGAAATTTTTGAGTATTACGAATTGCCTGACATAGAATTTTGAAGTTTCGCCAAAAATGTTTTCAAAAAATTTTTAAATTCTCTAACTTTTTAAATTCTTATCAAAAATAGCTGGCTAACGTACTTGTCCTTTTTTTTGGCTTGAAGAAATGTGCCAAAGCTCAATCCAATCTGATAATTTTTTCGAAAGTTATCGTGCCTACAAACAGACAGACTACAGACAGACACCTTGGTAAACATCGTTTTTTCTAGCTCAGAGTGTCTCAAAACGTGAAGATTTGATAAAAACCGACTAAGTCAAACTTTACATAAAACCAATACCTTCTCATTAGGATGAGAATTTAAAAAACTGCATCGAGATATTTTCAAGAGGAATGCTTTGGTATTGTCCATTTTTCAATCCGACAATTATTTTGTTTATAACAATTTCAGTACTATAAAAAATAATGTAATTATTCAAAAAATAGTTTTAAAAAAATAACAAAAAAACAGCATCTTGATATTCCGGAGACGAATCTAGAGGTGTTTTTAGTTTTCCGACAAGACTCTTAGTTTTTTTTTAAATTAATTACATAAGTTTCAAGTCCATATCTGTGGCAAACTTCAATGTCGTGAAAAGTAGCGTATTGAGACCCTAAAAAGGTATAATTAATTTAGAATCAATTGACATGCCAGCTTGGTTAGCTGCGATCGAAAAAAAGTTCTCAAAAATTTCTTGTTTGCTGAGTTTTTAAATTTTCTTGAGATTCAATTTTGTTTTACATACATGGAGGTCAGAAAAATCTTCTCAATTTTTTTCGGATTTCAGTCAATCATTTTTCTGAGAAATAATTCCTAACTAATTCACCCCTGTTTCCGAAAATTTTTTAACGGGTTTTAAAATAATTTTTCGGGGTACTTGAAAATTTTCCAGTGACAAAAATGTACTAGAAAAAAAATCGCCAAGGCTTAGGAGTCAAAATTGGAAATACAGCCAATGTTTAAAATTTTGTGTTTGGTATTTAGTGAAATTATCTTTATAACTTGTGGTTTAAAGATTTTTCTAAGCATGTGTGCACTTTTTAAATATAGAAATACACTAGAAAAAAATCCACAAGACCTAGGAGTCGAAATGCGATTTTCAGTCATTTTTCAAAATTTGGTATTTGACATGATAAATTTTTCCACTTGTGATTTTAGAATTTTTTTGTATTTCTGGAGATTTCAGGCTTAGAAATACACTAAAAAATAACGCACAAGACCCACGAGTCGAAATTACAATTAGAGTAGTTTTTAAAAATTTGGAATTTGTTATTTAATAGAATTATAGTTTTCACTTGTGATTTTATAATTTTCTTGAGCATGTCTGGAATTTGTAAGCATAGAAATCCCCTAGAAAAAAATCAACAAGGCCCAGGAATAAAAAAATAAATAAAACATGACTTTAATTCTAATTTCGACTAGTGGGTCTTGTGCATTTTCTTCTAGTTTATGTCTAAGCCTAAATAGAATATTTTTACATTTAAAAAGCTCACATGCGCTCAGAAAAATGTTTAATCCACAAGTCATAAAGATTATTTCATTAAATACCAAAATCAAAATTTTACAAATTTGTTGTATTTCCAATATCGATTCCTGGGTCTTGGCGATTTTTTTCCTAGCGCATTCTTGTCACTGGAAAGTTTTCAAGTACCCCAAAAAATTCTTTTATTCACAAAAGTATTAAAAATTTTTCCGGACACAGGGGCGAAGTGAATGGGAATTATTCCTCAGAAAAATGATTGATTTAAATGTGCAACAAATGGAGAAGATTTTTCCGAAATTCAGGTATGTAAAGAAAATTAAACCTCAAGAAGAGTTTAAAACTCTTCAAACAAGAAAATTTTTTAACCTTTTTTTCGAGAACGGGAAACCAAGCTGCATGTGGACCGATTTCGAATTAAGTATACTATTTAGAACCCCAATACGCTACTTTTACCCGTTGTAGCGATATGAAATTCCAAAAGTATTTATTTTTGACCCAGCCTACTGAGAAATTGGAGAAGAATTTTATTATTTGCCGAGCTTACCGTAAAAAGTAATAAATATAAATGAATAGGTTAGGATTTATGACGAATCTCACAAATTCCAGTAAGACTAAACATGATTTGAAGAGGTAGGTATAATTTTGTCGCCATCGTGTCCCAGAAATTTAGACAGTTTTAAAAAGACAAGTGCACTACCTGAGGCGGCAATGTCGCCTTTATGCCGGAACCCTCCACCCTCGCCATAAACTGCAACTGAAATCTTGCACGTTCCAAAAGGTAAGACAACAGCCCCTATTGTTAAATAACAATGAAAACCTAAAATAAGGACACTCTGACTGTTGATCCTGTAGGATCTTGCGCTTCGCGTTCGATTGGGTATTCATCTCGCGCTTCGCGCTCGACAATTTGTTCACCTCGCGCTACGCGCTGAGACCCATTTGCCTGAAGCTTTAAGCTCATTTCCTCAAGGTTTTCACACTTCGTGTGCTCGCTATTGCGCGCTTCGCAGGCTAATACTCTCTTAGTAAGCTTCATCGTTATGACCTGCTTTTGGTTTAATTATCTCAGCTTTACATAAAAAGAAGAACTAATTTACTTAAGATGCTATCAACGGCGCGCGATTTGGTCGTCGCGCTTCGCAACGACCATATGTTATGTTCAATGTTCTTCAGATAAAAATTACTAAATTTGTATCTGATTTAAAATGAAGAAGGAAATTCCTTTACTTCAGCGTATATTTCCGTATCTTTCTAATAAATCATACAATCAGAAAGATTTTTTCCGACTATCTGAAAAGGGGAGAAAAAAAGTATCTCAGTCGTTTTTGGAACATATATGTATATGATAAATTTTTAAATGATTATTGAAAAATGGACCTTCGACGAAAACCGGGGGGGGGGGGGGGGCATCAAATTTTACACAAATCTAATACCTTCTCTGAATGAGAATGTAAACATAGAATAAATTGTGCCAATTTTCAAGTACCATGAGCATTAATTATTATTATACCATTAAGCCATTTCCCTTTCGGAGTAGGCGTGACTCGCTCGATTAGAAAATAGTGATGTGGGGAAGCAGGTATAGATTTTTTCGATTGATCTAGAATTTTCGTGTTATTTATTTAAATAACACGTTCGTTCCGCAACACTGCTTCGACCAAGGTTGCTGTTCAATCTCTCTAGCGATCACCCCAAGTGAAGAGCTTCACAAGGTTGTTATATGAGGTTCCCCACTCGGGCCCATTAGTATCTAAGGTCTTTTGTTTCAGGCGTCATTCACTCTACTCACATTCTTTTTATAAACTATCTGTCGCCACACCTTTCTCTCTTGGCATACTTCTCTAGCTTCCTTCACGTCCATGTATTTTTTCATGCAAGGTCTCCTGTTTCTATGGCTTCTTATATCTATTCGGATTAAGGTCTCATTCAAACATTCTAACCATTCTTTCCGCAGGTCTGCCTCTGGGCATACTGCCATTTACTTTACTTGTATACACTTGTTTCGTTAGTCGTTCATCTTCCATTCTTTCAACATGTCCGAACAATCTTAACTGATTTCTTTCCCATGTGTCAAGTATTGTCTCTTATCCTTTTCTTGACGGGTCCATGTCTCGCTACCGTATAGCACAGTCGGTACAAATATTGAATTATGTATTGCCATTTTAGCTTTTTTTGATATATTTTTACTTCTGAGAATGGACCGTGCTCTACCGATAACCTTCTGACCCTCGTTTATACGCCTATCTAACTCTCCATCTATCTTCCCGTCACTAGTGAATAGGCTACCTAGATATCTGTACTTATCAACTTGTTCTAATCTCTCATCATTTAGAACAATGTTGCACATTGTTTTCTCACCTTTTGCTTCAAACACTATGATTTTTGTTTTGTTTACGTTAATTTTGAGGCCCATGTTCTTCATGTTTGATTCTGCTATAACAGCCTTGTCATCTGCGAAAGCTAACCCACGTTTGGATAAAATGTTTGAAAAAAAATGGTTTAAAAAAGGTATTTTAGAAAAAAAAATTGTTTGAAGACAAATTTTTGAAAAAAAAAAATGAAAACAAAAAGTTTGAGAAAAAAAAATTTGTTGAAGAAAAATTAAAGGATTTCAGCCCACAGCTATGAAACCCTAAAAATTGTAATCGGTTTAAATTATTCATTTAAAAATTATTTCATTTATATTCCCGTTAACAGTTCATTTATTCAACATCTACATGATGTCGCATAATAATAAAAAAATTAATGAGAAAAAAGAGTTAAAATTTTTTTTTTTTTTTTTCAACTGCTTTGAGCTGTGCGTTATGAGGATGGTTTTTTCATTGACTTTCAATTCTGTAGGTATAGAGTAATGAGTAAGACTCCCAACTGCTAGGCGATAGATTCAGGTATAGATGCAGGTTCGAAACCTCGTAGCGTTAGAAATTTTATTTGTAATATAATTTTGAAGAATGTAATATATGTATTCATTCTAAGCAGGACCATTAACCTATTCTGTGTATTTCCACCTGTGTAGTACGAACCTTCACGAACACATTGGCTCAATCTTGGGTCCTCATCTCGGGCCGATGGTTGGCAAAAAACCTTGGCCCAGCGTGATCATTTCGTTAGTTAGGCCGACTACGGGTAACAAGGTTGGTTCATTACTTCCATACACTGTCGGTCCCGTATTGAAAAGCAAAGTTGTCCCTGCATTGTAGTCCAAGTCTATGCCGATCTCGTTAAACACACTGGCACAATCTTGAATCCTCATGTCGGGCCGATGGTCGGCAAAAACCTCGGCCCAGCGTGAGAATTTCACTAGTAGCTGACTAGTAGTAGCTGACGGGAAATTCGCACATGGGTTGGACTTCCCATATATTTTCTTCTGTTATTTTCATTACCTTGCGGATAAGTATTTTTGAGTATATATTTTACTAACAGGAACTTAATAAGCTTTTACCTCTGTAATTATTGCAGTTGCTTTTATCTCCCTTTCTTTTGTATATTGATACGATAATCGCTTTTCTACACTCGCCTGGGACTTCTCCCATCTCGATACATAAATTTATCAATTCGCACAGCCTGTGAGGTATGTACTCGCCACCGTATTTAAGCATTTCAGCGCTAATACTGTCTACACCAGCAACCTTACCGTTTTTTAAGTTCTTATTTATATCTCTAACTTCAGTGGCACAGACTTTCTCAATTGGGTTTTCTGATGCATTATGTTCTATGTTGCAGTTCTGTTGTCCTATTGCTTCACCTCCTAATAATTCTTCAAAAGAGTCTTTCAAAGCGTCTACAATCCCGTCTGTATGATATAGAATTTCACCTTTGCCGTTTCCCATCATGAAATATTCTGTACTTTTGATTCCCTCCACCTTTTTTAAATATTAGTTTCTTGCTCCCTTCAAAGTCGTCTTGCATTTTTTTCTCTTCTTCTTTTCTTCTGTTCTGATTTTATCTTTACTTTCGTTGAGTAGTCGTTTAACTTTCCTATTTTTGTGTCGGTAATCATTTTTGAGCGTATTTCTCTCCTCATGGCTAAGACCTGTGATGTTCAAGGTTCTCTCGTACGCTTCTTTCTTTTCTTGTCGGGCTGCCTCAATTATATCATTCCGTCATGCATCACCAGACTTTCTTCCTACAACCTCCGTACCACACACTTTAGTCGCGTTGCCCTATATATGCGTTCGTTTAACTTATTCTAAAAATCGTTCTCCTTCTTCTCTATCCCCACCCTAAGTTTATTTTGGAGACTAGAAGGTAATGATCAGTGTTGCATTCGGAACCCCTCATGACCCTTGTATCTTTGACTAGTTCTCTTTGTCTTTCACCCGCAATAACGAAGTCAATTATACTGTGGCTATTTCCTTTACGCCAGGTGTACATGTGAATCATGTTATGTCTTAACCAAGTATTTGTCATAAATAAGCCCTTTTATAAGCATAAGCTAGCTAATCTTTCTCCGTTACCATTTGTTCTTGAATCCCCAAAATCACCTAGAACCCCTTTCTGTATCTGTACCCTGACGTTGGACGCCGGTCCATCCGTTCATATCTCCTAGCAGAATGATTCTTTCACCATGATCGCAAGTACTTATTGTATCATTTAAAGTGTCCCAGAAGGCGTCTTTGACTTCTCTCGGATCACTATCAACTGGGGCGTAGCACGCTATGATGAATAATCTTCTGATTCCTACCTTCATTATAACCCACAGCAATCTCGGCGATACATATCCTTGATGTTTGAGATGCTGCCTTGCTTTTTCATTGATAATCAAACCGACCCCTTGACTACCATGTGATTCACTATCTACTCCCTACCATATTTCAAAAACGCCTTTCAACACCCCATTTTCTATATTTCTACTTTCGCATCCCTTTTTCTTTGTCTCAGGTACACATGAAATATCTAGCTTCCTTATGTGCATAGTTTCTCGTAATTATCTTATCTTAAGATCATTCACCCCCCTAGCATTCCAGACACCCAGTCTCCATTCATCGCCTGAAACTCGACCTGTACGTTTACCGTGTGTATGCATTTCGTCAATAAAAGTTTCAGTCCATTCCGAGGCTATCTTATTGTTTGTATTATTCATTATTTAGATTGTACACCATACTACCACCTTTATGCGTGAAATTTATATTTCGAGTCGAAATCGTGTCCAAGTAGTGATTCGTCGTATGGTGGAGAGTCTAGTTGTAACGTCAGTCCCACCAAAACTTCTGTCACGGGGTTGGGGGGGTGAGGACAAGGAATGGAAACCGAGAGACTCGCAATTGGTTGATGTTTTATGCTGAGAAGGTCACCAGCCTTCAACAGCGTTGTATTAAATAAGGGTTCATATGTTCCGATCTCCCAATTTTCAGTCAGAATAAATTGTTTGAATTTTCGAGTACTATAAGAGCCGTACATATCATTTTCAAATTTTGAAAAAAATGTTCTCACAAATTTTCAAAATGCTCTCACTTTTTGAATTTTCATCCAAAATGGCTGGCTAACGAACTGGACCTTTAGTTTAGGAGACTCAAAGATTATACCAAAGGCCAATTCAATCGGTCAATTCTTTCGAAAGTTATCGTGCTCATAGACAGACATACCTACATACAGACAGACACATTTGTAAAAACCTGTTTTTTGGGTTGAGGGGGTCTTAAAACGTGGACATTTGACAAAAACTGGGGGGGTCAAATTTTACACAAGTCAAATACCTTCTCTGGATGAGAATGTAAAAATACAAATTTTCAAGTACCATGAGCATTATTGATAGTTACTTTATTGTTTTAATCGTTAGGAATAGTATTGAGGACATACAAAAATTGAATATTTTCAAAAAACACACACGAGATGAAAAATAAGCAAAGTTTTGATGAGAATATGCCCACTTATCCGGCAGATTTTTTCACTGTTAATGTTACCTTTTACGAATAAAACAAAAACTACAGATCCTATCAAAAAGTGCCTAATGACAAATTTGTAGATCTTTCTTAATTGCACAAATTTTATTTCATCATCAGTTGTCGTATCTTGCATATTTTGACCGTAAAATTAAAATTTTGGATTTTTCATTATTTCTTGTGCAATAAAAATGTGAATTTTCGATTTTTTAAGAAAATTCAAAAATTCGTGATGATAATCTTGTAGGGCGTGCAAAAATAAACATTTTTCTTGTCTTATTTTTAGTTTAGTTTAAATAAATCTTTTGTTCAAATTAAGTGAAGTTCTTGTTTACATTAAATATATATTTTTTTAAATTAATTATAGATTTTTTTCAAGTGATGTAAATCTTTTATTTGCACTTAACCTCAAAATTGAGCATCCTTTATTAAAATAATGAATAAGGTCGATAATATGTTTTTATTAATCATAATTATAGTTATACACGTAAAAGCAGGAACATTTACTCAATCCGAAAGTTTACTTCTGTTTAATTTTAAATTGTGCTTCTCATTTCTGAATTGAAAAATCATAAAATAGAATAATCAGAACTGCACCAGAGTTAGATATTTAAATTCAACAGATAGATAAGTGTTCCTGCTTTTAAGTTTACTGTGATAATTACAATTGATAAAAAACATTATCGATTTCATAAATCATCTTTATAAAGAAAGGAGGTTAGAAATGAAAAAGACTTACTCACCTGCGAAATCTTCAATTATATTAAAGGTAAAGCTCAAAAATTCAAGTAGTTCCAACACTAGAGATATTGCGTCCATTTTTCATTTAATGGGTTGAGTACATATTTTATGTTTAATATATTTTTACCCTACGACTGACCGTTTTAGAGAAGGGAAATGTCGGTGCGAAGTGTAGAATTGCTTAGGTCACACACCGCACCCATTAAAACGTGTCATGAGGGGCGGGAAGGCACCCCTATGACTGGCCACAGAAATGACTTAGATCGCACACGAACTCCTTTACAACATGTAAGGGGGGGGGGGAGAAAACACCCCTATGAATGGCCACATAAATAACTTAGGTCACACACGCCCCCCTTTCCAACGTGTCATGG
>CAKNYM010031495.1:3368-44788 GCA_932195095.1 Andricus curvator
TTTTTTCTTAAAAAAGATCGTCTACTTTCGCTCCGCTGGGAATCGAAACTCAGATCTTCCGGTTGCTGGTCGGGTGCTTTCCCATTAAGCTACTAGAGATATCGAGAGAAAAAACTTTTTTCAGGAAATACACGCATTATTTTGCTAGATGGTACAAGTTAAAATCTTCCAGGACTCTGTATTATCATCAGAGAATAATATAAATTTTAACGTCTTTTCAGACTAGATGCAGATATGAATTAAAAATTATTTTAATTAATTTTTTTCTGAAAAAAGATGGTGCTGTCCCATTAAACTACTAGAGAGATCGAGGGAAGAAACTTTTTTCAGAAAATACACGCATTATTTTGCTAGATGGTACAAGTTAAAACTTTCAAGAAATCTGTATTATCATCAGAAAATAACATAAATTTTTAACGTCTTTTCAGACTAGATGGAGATATGAATTAAAAATGATAATTTTCTAGATGGTACAAGTTGAATTTTTCAAGGAATCTCTATTATCATCAGAGAATAACAGAAATTTTTGACGTCTTTTCAGACTAGATGGAGAAAAAAAGTTTCTTCTCTCGATCTCTGTAGTAGCTCAATGGGAAAGCACCCGACCGGCAATCGGAAGATCTGAGGTTCGGTTCCCAGCGGAGTGAAAGAAGATTTTTTTTTTCAGAAAAAAAAAATAACTAACACGTATTTCCCATAAGAAGAAAAGACAATTTTGTAATTTTATTGAGAATCGTCAATATTAGGTGAATCAAGTTATAAATCAAGATTTCTCTTCACAATTAGCTATAGAATATGAGGAAAATATTACTTTTTGAAAATCACCCCCATAAGTCTGTTTCGTAGGGTCCCAAAAAAATCCCATAACTGTATATTCTTCTATATTAATACTAGAGAGATGCGGTTTTTTCTGAAATTTTTAACTCTTTGTCCACTTTTCAATTAAAATAAAGTAATAATTAATTCAAGTTAACAAAAATAAATGTTTAAAAAAATTATTATCATTGTTAATGATATTCTCTTCGCTTAATGGTGGAAAGTTGCGGTTTTTTCTGAAATTTTCAATTATTTGTCTATCTTTCACTTGAAGTGACTCAATAATAAATTAAATTTAGCAAAAAGAATTGTTCAAACAAATTATTATTGTTCATAACTATTTTCATCTATATTAATGCCAGATCATTTTTTTTCAATTCTGAAATTGTTAACTTTTCACCCACTTTTTACTTAGTAAAGTAATAAATAATCAAGTTAACGAACATAATTGTTTAAACAATTTAATATTGTTGATAACTATATTCTCTTAGATAAATGCTAGAAAGTTGCGGTATTTTCTGAAATGTTTATATTTGCTTTGCTTTCTTACTTATAAACAAATAATTTAAAAAATAGACAAAATCATTTTTCAAACAATCTATTCCTTTTTTGTGAATATATTTTTTTGAAATAAAACAGTTATTTGAAATATCTTTCAAATTTCCTGTATGGATCATATTAAATGTAAATTTTTCTAAAGTAGTTACTGAGAGCCTTTTTGTTTAAATTAATATAAATACTTATTATTTGTTCCTAACTAAAAAGTAAAAAAAAAAACTGAAAATTTCAGAAAGACCTGCAACTTTCTAGTATTACCCTAATAGAATATAGTTAAGAACAATAATAGCTTGTTTAAACAATTATGTTTGTTAAATTTCATTCATTATTATAACACTCTTAGTGAAAAATGAACAAATAGTTTAAAATTAGAGAAAACCCCGTAGCTTTCTAGCAATTATCCAAGAGAAGATAGTTATAAACAATAATGAATTGTGTAAACAACTATATTTGTTAACTTGCATTATTTATTACTTCACTAAGTAAAAAGGGGGTAAAAAAAATAAGATAATGATCTTTAAGATGTTTTTAATCTTTTGAGTTAAAAATAATTTTTATTATTATAATAATTTTATTAATAAGGTTTTCTTTATTTGACAATAACTATTTAGAGTTTAATGTTTTTCTTTTTCTCTTTAGGTAAAAGTTGCATTTCTTATTTAATTCTGATGCTGTATCGCTTATTTTATTCCTTAAAAGATTCTCTGTAAATCTCATAGGTACGTTTTTATTTAAAAAATCTTATTTATGAAAACCTATTGTTTACAAAAATAACGATTTTATAATTCCTTAATAAGTTTTTCAATAAAAACGTACCACTGAGATTTGCAGAGAATCTTTTAAGGAATAAAATAAGCCAATACAGCATTAGGATTGAATAATAGTTGCAACTTTTACCTCAAGTGAGAGAGAAAAACATTAAACCCTGAAAACTATTGTTAAATAAACAATGAAAATTGTGAAATATTTATTTCAAAAGTTCACCTCGAATTCTTTTCCAAAACTAGTTATAATTAACAATAAAATATTTTCCTCGATTTTATAACTCATTTTTAATAACGTTTATTTTTTAGCTTGAAATAAATTTAGTTCATGTTTAATTTAAAAACAAGTATAATGAAAATTCCCTTTTCGTCTTAAATCTTAAGCTAAATTTCATGAAAATAGTTATGCCGAAAAGCAAATTTTTAAATGAATTCATTAAAATTAATTAAATTGGTTTACAATGTATATTTTTGGTTCATTTTTTCAAACTCGAAAATGTGAAAATCAAGGTGGCCGTTTTAATCGCAGAAAAAAATTCCCGGTCATTTCCCGGCTCGCTAAAATTTTTCACGGTCAATGAAAGTAAAAATTGTAACTACAAAGCTAAAAATGTGTCCATTTGAAATAATAAAAACTGAGCTGCAAATCACTTTAAGCTATTTTAAGCTAGAAATATTACAAATTGAACGATTACATTTTTGGTATAGTTTAAAAATCATTGAAAAGCCTCAAAATTTTATTTCAAAATCTTGAAATATCTACACGTTGTTTTACATTTTTTCAAATTGAGATTTAATTTTAAATTTCTTCAGACCTTCTAAACATCTTTCAAAATGATTCGAATTCTTCCTAAAATTTCATTTAAATCCTGCAAAATTAAAAATATTTCCTTAAAATCTTCCAGATTTTTTCAATTTTCCTAGGAATATTAAGAAAATGTTTTTTATTCTTTTGAAGCCTTTCACATTTCTTAAAAATCTTCTAAATTTTTTGTTCGAAACGTGCACAAATCTATATTTAGTTTTAAATTAGGCCGTGGGCTATTTATACCGAAATTTTGGTACGAATAGCCAAATTTTGTCGGTGTACGTAGACACTTTGTTTAAATTATTTGAAATCATTTCAAATTTTAAATTGAAACTAGATTCAACTTACTTGAATTTTTTCTAGGAATAATAATAGATGTTTAATATTTATTATACATCAAAATTCAGCAATTTTACTTGCAAATTGAATTTTTTTGAATAGAACAATTAAAATTGTAACATTCAAAGATTTTTTGTTTTGTTTAATTTAGAATATTTTATTTACAGTTACTGATTTTGAATGAACAGTCAAAATTTCTAAATATTCAGTAATTGTTTTTTTTTCATAATTAAAAAATTTGAAATTTTAAAGTTTCAAATTTTACTCTGAAACAATATTTTTAAATTTGTCACGCCTACCCTGAAAGGGAAATGGCTTAATGGTATACAAATAGTTCATAAAGTTTTAATCATACGTTTACATTTGTTTAACTATTAAGACTTTCAATTTAAACAGTTTAATCTTTAACGTTAAAATCTGATGGAAATTCTTACATTTTGAACTGATTTCGAATCATCTTGTAAAATTATTAATATTCACATTTTCATCCTTAATGCACAGTTCAATTTTAAAAATCATTATAATTTATATTCACAGTTAATTAACTGAAAATATTTTTTATCGAAAATTTTCGATTTCAAATGCTTCTAATTTAAAAAATTTTAAGCCTTTGAAACTGCATTTTTAAATTTTCCTAATGAAAAATGTACGCTTAAAAATTAAAATATAAAATAGAAAATTTTTAAGTGCAAGATTTTTAAATTGCGCATTGTAAACTGAATGATATAATAATTGAAACAGATAAAAATTCAACTAATTATTTAAAAAACTGTTGAAATCAAACTTGGACTGATTTTTTTTCTAAATATTTGTAAAATTCTCGGTCAAAAAATAAATTCACTGTCATTTCCCGGGTTTTCCCGGTCTCATAAAATTCCCGGTCCAGTGGTCACCTTGAAAATATATTAGGATATTATTTTCTTTATAATCTAAAGCATCTAAAGTTCAAAATTTCAACACTGTGGATATTTTGAGGCATCTGTAAATAGATGCAGATTTTTACATCTAAAAACAGTTTTTCTCAGTTTTCTTTCGCTTAGCAGATGGAAAATGTCGCAAAGATCATTCAAAAAATCCAAAGATTATTTAACATTGTCAGTACCCAGCTAACCTGTTACCAGCCCTATCCGACTACTGAGAAAAGTAGTTGTCGCTTACAAGTTCCACTTCACGGGTGAACTAATCCGTCGGGCGGCGCGTCGATCGTCCTGTTCCAGAAAAGCATTGGTCTTATGGAAAAGTCAATAATTAATATTAAATAAAAACATTCCCGATCATTTCAGTTTGCAAAATTAAGACCAAAAACTCTTTGATGGGTAATTGACATTAGAAAAATAGAAAAGTCATTGAAATCTAAAAGGATTATTGAAAAAACATTGTTTTAAAAGTGCTATATATCGCAGTATTCTCAAAATTTCATATAATGCAAGCAACATTTAAAAACGTTAAACAATTTATATTCATAATATTTTGATTTATTCTAATAGCACTTTAATATAAAATTATAACAGCCATACCACGCTGAAAAAACCAGTTCTCGTCAGATCACTGAAGTTAAGCAGCGTTGGGCGCGGTTAGCACTTGGATGGGTGACCATTCGAGAAAACTGAGTGCTGTTGGCACATCGTGGGTGTGGTGAGCCCACACTTGTAGTTATTTACTACAAGTTATCAACCTAGAAACACTACCCGAATCGGGTAGTGTCACGCCTACCCCGAAAGGGAAATGGCTTAATGGTATACATATGTTTGTTAATAACAATAGGTATTTAACATGTGGAAGTAAGTATGTGTTTTTTGATGAAATTTTTAATAGGTACTATATATTAAGAATAACATTTATTAATAACAAATATAAATTAATTTTATAATAAATTGGAAGTCAGAACCCTATTGGCAAAATAAAAATCCTAAGAGAAAACGAAATATTATAATAAAAAATGTAACAAGAAAAAATTATAATATAAAAATATTATAGAAACTTGAATAATGAAATTAGCAAATGTAATAGTATCTCAATATTTTTTTAGTATAATAAATGAGGAATTAAAAAATTCTAAATTTTAATAATTCAATTTTTGAGAACGAGAAAAATTTTTTTTGGCTAAATATAACAAGCCAATTAAAATTTTTGTGTAGAAATATTCCTATAATTCAAACACATATTTATTGTATCATATTTTGTTATCAAGGAATAAAATAAACTTCCTTTTACAAAATATACGTTGAAAAAGAGGGCGGCAAGGAATGAATGAATTAAACAAATAAGTAAATATTCGCAAAATCAACAAATTCAGTATATTTTTCTAAAATGCACAACTAAATAACATACAATATTAGTACTATCATACACCTGGGACTAAATAAGGTCTCTTTAAACCCACCTGCAACAAATAACAAATCCTAATATTATAATTAATAATAACCTAATAATAACCTAATCGAGATATTCATCGTTTTCTTTTGGATTTTGATAGCGTTTATTGTCTTACTTTGAAACCCATCGAAAAATGTAAAAAAGCTTCAAAATTAATAAAATGGCGGTGGCTCTTCTACAAAATATGAAAAACTGATTTAAAAAAAATCCACACTTATATTTTCTGCCAATTTTTTGTTGAATGTTTAGTTTGATAATAAAGATATTTTGTGGGTTTTATGCGGGCTAAATAACTTTTGTCGCCAGCAGAATTTTTTTTATATAATCAAATTTTCTAATTTTTCTTGTAAACAACGAAAGATATGAAAAAATTTTGAGATAAAACTTTGTACGTCTAAAAAAGTTCTATGCAAATAGCCCCTTGCTCTTTTACGATATTTTGCATCATTTGCGAGAATAATTTAACAATTAAATTTTTAGGAAAAAAATAATTATCCCATCCTCAAGAATGGTTTAGCCCGCATAAAGCTGATATGATGCCTTTCTTCTATTATCAGAAACTTTCTTTAAATATTGGGAAGAATGAAAAGGTGCCGTTTTCCAGAAAATATTTTATTCATTTCATAAAATTTTGAGGACATGAAAAAAATATTTTCTGGAAAATCCCAGCTTTTTATTCTTCGCAATCTTTTTGAAAAGTTTCTGCAAAAATATCGCAAAAGAGCAAAAATTGGCAAAGAATATAAGTGTGGGTTTTTTTGAAAAAGCGACTTTTCATATATTTAGAAAAACCGCCATTTTATTAATTTTAAACCTTTTTTATATTTTTCTGTGGATTTCAAAATAAGATAATAAACGCTATCAAAACAAGAAGAAAACGATAAATATCTCAATTAGGTCAAAAATTATTGAGGATTATAAAGAATTCGGAGTTTTTGAAAAACAAAGCACAAAATTCGAATAGAACTTCGTAGACATCTTTTTTTGCAAATTGGAAACATACATATCGCCTAATTTTCTCTAAAAAAACAACGTATGTTTTCCAACATACATTTTTTGAAGCAATTAAGAATTAGTTTTTATAATTTAATAAATAATTCTTGTTTAGGTTCTATAAAATTGCTTATAACAATCAACTCTTACATTACTTTTGTATAAAGACAAAACACTGACATTTCCTGTTCTGTTAACTTATGTGTGTAACAATTTTTTTTTAATTTTTAATTTGACTTCTATTTAAATTATTCTACGTCTCACTACATCTCACTATTAACACCAAAAGCCATAACAATAAGTTAAGAACCGCTATTTTATTATTTTAAGAGTGTTGACACATAAGACTCAACGTTTTTCTGGAACAGGACGAATGAGGCGCTATCTGGTGGCTAGCGGATGAGTTCACCCGTCATGTGGAACTTGTAAGCGACAACGGCTGCTGTACAAAAAGTCGGGGGGTCGGATAGGGCTGCCTGTTACTATCGTGAGAAGCCATCTTAAACTTCGTGCGCCTGTGCAAGAAATAAGCATTCATTGGCTCCGCGATTCCCCGCACAATTTAAGAATGCAAAATTAATCATAATTGCCGGTAAAATAATCTAAATTACACAGAAAAATTGTTCAATTTAAAAATCGGTACAGAATATCTATGAGCGTAAATATTTTAATAATTTACAATTAATATTTATTATTTACAAATTTTAAGGTTAAAATGTGAATAAGCAATCCCGGAACAAAGAACAAATTTTGTTGTTGAAAATTCATTACTTTTTATTTTTGATGTGCTACTACAAGCAGTGTATAACAAATAAATTTTCAAGGATATAAAGACGAATTTTTAAAAATAATTAGATAGTTAAGTAAACAACAGTATATTTGAAAAACTGTGATTTTTTATTTATAAAATTAACTTGTTATATTTTCAATTATGCTGTATCTACTAGACAGATAGACTATCTGTTTACTGAATTATTCTATGAAAATCTTACGAAAAATAAGTTTAAGGTGCTGGTCAATTGTCTTAAAAGATATTTTAAAAGTAATAAAAAGTAATGGGAAAAATTATTTAATTTTTAATTTTTAAGTATTCCCTTCATCTTTGGCTTCTGCTTATTTCTTGTAGAACTTTGATAGTTTTACAGCAATTGTGATCTCTCATCGAAGAAAAATTTTTAAGCAAATAAAAAAAAATCCTTCGATTTAACTTGACTAGAAAATGTAACTTTCAAATATACGATGAAATTATTTTATAATTAATCTTTCTTTATAGGCTTTTGTATTGAAAATCTGATGATGAAAAAATGTGCTTTTCTAATATGAGTAAAAAGTAATTTCTATAGATATATTCAATAATATAAGACAATTTTAAATGTATTATTTATTTATTTATAATTTCCTGGGAAGGCAAAGAGCTGATGAGTGTAATTTCTAAAACCCGAAATTTTGAATCTGAATCATTTAAAATTGAAATATTCAAAATCAAAATAACGTTTAAAAATAAAAGTTGTAGATTTTACTAATGCCTTAAATTTCGGAAATTGACCACTTTTTACGTTGAAAAATATAAACATTTTAATTAAACTGGTTTCAAAATTAAAATGTTTGAAATTAAACACCGACATTTGAAATGAGTTGAAATTAAATAAAATCCATTTTTTCGTTTGAAAACTAAATTTGAAAATCAAATGTTTTTTTAGTCTTTGATATTTGAAAACTGTTTTTTTTTGTCATCAATATTATTAAATTAGTTTCAAGAAATTAGCGTAATAAGTTTAATTTCTAAAAGCACAAAATTTTGAACCTGAATAATTTAAAATCAAAAGATTTAAAATTATAATATTGTAGACTACAAGCCATTTGAAAAATAAAATAGATTTCTGAACATTTCTAAGCAGTCTTCATAAAAGAGAAAATTTGAATTGTAAAAAACCTATTAAATTTGTAAAATAATTCCGTTCTTAACATTTTGCTACCTCGCCGGTAACTGTAACCAAACAATTACCGGTACCGACAATAAGATTTCTAGCAAAATTCAAAATCATTTAGGTTTTGTTTTAAAAGAATTACTCCAAGTTTTGAATATTTCACAATATGTCGAAAAAGAATCTATAAACTATTAGGCAAATTCTTCTCGTTTTGCATAATTTAGAAAAATTTTAGGAAAAACGAATTGTTTCAACTGTTTTTGTTGTTTTTTTTCAATTGTTTCAACAATTCAATTCAGAAGATTTGAAAAGATTGGAAAGTAATTTAAATCTTGAGAATTTTGAAAGCTTTTAAGAAAATAAAAAAATTTCTCAAGGTTGCTAGCAGAATTTCAAATGCTTTTTATTTTTGAAGATTAATTCTCAGAGAATATTTAAAAAGATTTTAAAACACTTTGAAAGATTTGAAAAGGTTTCTAAAAATGTTGAAAAAAAATCTGTGAGATTTTAAGGCAATTTTTTAAATTCTGAAACATTTTTCGAAATTTAAAACAAGTGAAGTCTGTTTAAAATATAAACAGAAATTTAGAAGTTTTGAGGAGATTAGGGATATTTAAAATTTTGAAAAGACTTCTAAAAATTTATGAAATATTTTTTAATTTCTTCTGAACATCTAAATGTCCTAAATATTTTATAAACGAACTCGAGTTTTTCCTAATATTTTGTGAAATTCTGTGATGAAAAAAAATGTCTTTTAAATTTTCTAGATTGTTTTTCAATACATCTGAAATCTTCAAAAATCTTTTTAAATTTTCTCAAGATTCTTAGGAAAATTATATTTATATAACTTAAAAACAAACTGATAATACTTATTTCCTGGGTCTTTTTTGCACTGTCAATAAAATTTAAAAACTCTTTAATTACAAACTTTTAAAATTGAAATTAAAACATTTTTATTTATAAATGAAAGCTTTTAACACGCTTTAATTAACAACATTTTAATTAAATGCATTTTTAATGCAAAATAAACTTTTTTTTTAAGTTTTATAAATTGTACAGTTCAAAGATTCAGATTCAGTTAAAAAAATATAAATCCACGTTATCATTTTTAATGCTATCAATTAAAGAATGAATCAATAAATTTGCGAATTTTTTTTCAAACTGAACACTTTTTAAATTCGAGTTTAAATTAAAAATTACATCATATTTTAAGTAGTTTCAAATAATTATTATATATTGATTGAATTACTGTTAAATTTTTATTTATACATACAAATTTGTGTTTGCTTTAAAATATTTTTAATTATTCCCTTAAAATTATGTTTTCCAAATAAAAAATAATTCTTGGAGGAATATCAAGAAAAATTTTTATCATCTTAAAACCTTTCCAAATTCTTAAAAAACTTCAATATTTCTTTTCAAAATCTTTGAAAATCTACATTTTGTTTAAAATTTAAAAAAAAAATTAAATTATTTTGGATATTTTTTAAAAATATCTAAATATTTTTTGAACGGATTCGAATATTTCTTAAAATATTACAAAAATTTTACAAAATTAAAAAAATTTGCTTGAAATCTTCCGGATTCTTTTTTGACAATTTTGTGAATCTTTTGAAATCTTTCGAATTATTTTCGTAAAGTTAATTTCTCAAAATAAAAAACAATCTTTAATTTCCCTAGGAATCTTGAAAAACTTTTTTTTGTAATCTTTCACAATTATATTTAAAAAGCTTCTAATTTCTGCGTATTGTTATGGATAAAATACGTATTATATATGGATATGTATATATCTATTACAGAAAACTTAAACTTTTGAAGGCAGCTTTGTAATTTCAACATAATAATAATAATAATAACACTTTGCATATAAAAAATTTATTAGAAAATAAATACTTTATGGAATTATTTGAAATTCAATATTTCATTTTCATTCACATCTATTTACATTTTGGTTCTAACCTCTAATATTAGAGGTTGGAAGTGACTTATGCCGCTTATGCCCAGCCCTATCCGACTTCCAAGCTTTTGCATGGATGGCATCCGTAATTATATACTTCCGAGTGGTAGTACCAAAAAGATCCGACAGAGAGCGCCACTACTGCCTCTACACAGTTTAACAGTATCTGTTATGGGATAACAATGTGAATAACTAAAATAATGTTTTTTTTCACTACAAAATAAATGTTGAAACTATTACAATAGATTCATAGACTTTCAATAATAATTTTTACGAAAAAAATCTGAGGAAATAGTGATAGCGATAGAGAAAATAGTTAAAAATACATATGGTTTTCCACACAGTGTAAAAGTATTATAAAGATTAAATTATTAATAATTAATAATAATGTAATTACCTAACGGATTAATTCACCTGGAAATATAATTTCAAAATTAATTTACATAATTAAAAAATAATTGATGGTTAGTAATATTAAGTGATATATGTTGTACTTAGACAAATAGATGTAATTGTTTTTAAAAAGGTGTTTTAAATTTGTAGGTAGGAAAAATAATTTATTGGTGATAATCTTATTTTTGTTGATAAATAACATCGATAAAATTACTATATTATTTGCAACAATATTATAACTAATCAATCACATTGATAAAAAATTTTCAATTATATTTTTTAGGTTTTTAACTTAAAACGCACATCCCAGCGTAAGGTGGTTCCAAATAAATTTGTAGAAATAATTTAGGCGAAAAATTTTGTTAAATAAAGTGTTATTGTAGCTTGTGTCCTTTTTCCAAAAAGTTGATTTTTTTATTTTTAATATGTTCTTATAACAAGAGTTTATAATAAATTTGTAGATATTTTTTGGTTGAACAACTTTTGTCTGTTCATTTTCTTCGTCTCTTGTGTCGTTTTTCCAAAAATTTAATTTTTTTATTTATAATCTTACTTTTTACGATTAAAAGAAAATTTACTGGCCCTATCTAAAAATTACTAATAACAAATTTGTAAATTCATTTTGGTGGAACAACTTTTGTCTATTAATTTTTTTTTCGTACCTTGTGTTGTTTAAAAAAAAAAAAATTTATTTTGAATGTTATTTTTTACGATTAAAACAAAAACTACGCGTCCTATCAAAAAATTATTGAGGACAAATTTAATGAGTTTTCATTCTTTTTTGGAAAAGCATCTTTTTTCTATTCATTTTTTTAATAAATGTCGTTTGTCCAAAAATTTAATTTTTTTATTGTGAATATTATGTTTTACGATTAAAACAAAAACTACGCATCTTATCAAGAAATGAATGGTACCAAATTTGTAGATATTTCTTGGGTGCATAATTTTTGTTTCTTCATATTTCTTCGTATCTTGTACAGTTGGATGGCAAATGGGAATTTTTGATTTTTTTTGTGACATCAAAATTTGAATTTTCGATTTTTCATGAAAATTCAAAAAGTTGTTATGATAATCTTGTCGTCATTTGATGAAGCAACTTTTTTCTTCTCTTGACTTTTTTCATATCGTGCGTTGCTTGGCTTAAAATGTTAATTTTTGGGGGGGGGGGCGATTTTGAAAATGTTTTAACTCTGATAATTTTCCTTTTATCGAAAAAAGTCATAAGGATAAATTGTTCAAGTTTCCGAGTACTACGAACAGCCGTACATAGAATTTTTAAACCTATAAAAAAATGGTCTAAAAAAATTTGAAAATGCACAATCCAATCCGAGTAGTTTTTCAAAAGTTATCCGATATACAGACAGTGACAACAACAACAACGACAGACACCGACGTAAAAACTATTTTTTCTGACTTAGGGGGCCTCAAAACATCGACATTTGATGGAATCCGCGAAAGCCATTTTTCGCATAAAACCAATACCTTCTCATTATGATGAGAATGTAAAAACATGTTTGTTTTTTTCATTAAATGATAATAATTTCAAGAAATATACATGCTAAAAATTTGAAAAAATTATTGCTCCGTTAAGATTGTAACTAAATTGTAACTGAAATTGTTAATACAGTTTAAAAAAATTATTGCATCAAAAAATGATAGTTTGAAAAAATCCTTTTACCGCAATATTCATTTGATTTTTAAATAATAAAAATATCTAGTTCTGCACTGCAACCTTTCAAAATTTATTATTGCAGCTCGCAATATACGTGGACAGGCATTTTAGTCACAGATGGATTTTTTTACCAAACATTGTATTTTGCCAACGAAATATTGAGGAAAAAAATAATTATTATTTTTGTTCATATTAAACTGAATCTTCTAAATCAATGTTTTGACATTTCTTTGAGGTTAGAATAGAGTCGAATTCCATTTGCTCGTGAGAAAGAATTTAATTTAAATAATTTTTTACTATATTTTTGTGATAAATTTCTTCTCCTTAATATAGGCTGTGAATATTCATTTCACACTGCAAATTTCATTCATGTTTTTTAAATGTAAAAAGGTAAACAATATACATACCGATGCCATAACATTGCCAGCAGGATCCTTCACTTCGCGCTTCCAAACTATCCCGTGCGGAAAATGCCTTTTTTAGCCTTATTTAAAAAAAGGCTCGTACCAGGCCCTGATAAGGTTGCCTGATTTAAAAATGTATATAACGGTCCTGGTCAGGTCCAAATAAGGCCCGGATAGGCTAGTCTTATTTTTAATTAAGGCAATCTGATAAAAGGCCGTATTTACGGCCCTGATCAGGTACGTATAAAGCCCGGATAGATTGCCCTTTTTATTAAGTAACGCAGTTTATTGAAACTTTTCATAATAATGATAATGATTAATAGTCGCTTTCGTAAAAAAAGGAGAAAATAGATTAATTCATGTTGAATTTTGTTCATCTAGTATATTAGATTTTTTTACAATAGTTTAACAATAATCTACAGTGCTCAGCTATGTAAAATGCTTGAAATAATAATATTGCAATTTCATCGCATTATTAATCACTATAAATAATAATGAATCCAATTCTGATATCGTAAATTATTTATTATGTATTATGTTGAACAAATAATTATTTTATTCTAGCTTTAATAAATAATTTCGTATATTCATATATCTAACTCTCATAATGGTATGAATGATAAACCACGATTCATGGATAAAAGATTTGACACAAAAAGATTTGATTTAAAATTTGAAGATTTGAATCTTGCCGCCTTGGGCAAAAGTTCGGCTGTGGTGCGCCAGGGCGCGCAACGATTTGCCTCTCTCGCAGTCGAAACGGCGCGTCGAGTGTTTAAGACAGGAGTCGAGGCGCCGAAAATCATACTTACTTGTCATAAATGCTACCGTGATAAAAAAGGTGGTTACTGCAGGGCGAGGCTCTCCTATTGCACTTACGATCGAGCTGACTCTTTTGCTACTGCGAGATATCCCTAATGTGGATATCTCGGTTGTATAATTTTTGTTAGTCGCGACTGTGTACGCGCGCTGTACGGATACGGAAAATTTTATAATCCTTGACAGAATTGAAAAAGATTTTAATATACATTATTGTACATAATAATATGTATTTTAATAAAACATCACTTTTGGAAGTCAACATACATATTTTTATATTTATTTCATTCTAATTTGAAAAATAATTAAGGGTTTCGATACGAAATAATGACGGCCCTGCAAAGGACCTTAATTATTTTAAAGGTACAAAAAAGGCTGCCTGACATGGACCTTATAAGGTAGCCAATTACGGCCCTTTTCATTCCGAGCGTGACGGAACACCATAAGGGCCTGATAGGATTTACTTATCCGGACCTTAAATATAATACGGCAATCCTTTCAGGACCTTATAGTGCCCGGATTTAAATTTCCGCACGGGATATCCTCATATAAAAAATGCACTTCACAAACTAGCATCCCCGGTTTTAATATGTAATCTTTCCTCGGAATCGCCTTTTCCCATTCTAGTAGTCTATTTGCTTCAGATGGAACCGTAAAATGATGGCACTTTTCTTTATTAGGGACATCGTACCCCGAATCACAATTCGGTACGATACACCTGTGTCCAACCATTTTCAGTTTGCAAAAACTTCCACTAAGTACTTAGAAACAATATTGTACATGTCACATCACTTAACTATTATCAATAAAAAATAATTTTAATACTAAATATTACTATTCAATAAGAGCCCATAACAGATACTGTTAAACTGTGTAGAGGCAGTAGTGGCGCTCTCTGTCGGGTTTTTTTTTGTACTACCACTTGGAAGTATATATTTACGGATATCATTTCATGGAGTCGGATAGGGCTCCTTATGCCACTTCGTTTTCGTAAACGTTCAGCTCAAAAATCTCGCTATTTCGTTTATAAAATATGTTTTCATATGTTATTTCATCAAGTTGGAAGTCCATAATATTATATTACTTTCCCGAAAATCATTAATCACTTAATTATGTTCCATTCTAACATTTTTGCAAGAGTATTAATAATTTTAATTTCGAGACACTGGATATTTTGAGGTTAATCTGTCATTGCACGTTGTTTTCCCAAACATCACTTTGTTACAAGCATGTGATTACTCTGACGAGATAATGTTACCTACTTCGCTTGTAACATGTTACTGCTTTGAGTGTGAAATATGTTGTCACTGGATGACCATCCGGGAAGTCACTAGTGACTGGTTTTCTGAATCTTGTTACAAGCATGTGACTACTCAGGCTGCGAACTGAGTTAGGTGGGTAAATTACTTTTAATGTGTTATTAAATGCAATGTTATTATTTTGCCATGCATTTGCAACGATCATAGGCCAACTGCATAGCTGGCGCCACCACACGGTCACCGTCAACACATTGTACATTTTCAACTCAGAGTTCCAGGGGGCTGATTATTATCTACTATAGGGTAGTTTCCCTTACCACAAAGCAGAAACCGTAGATATGGATGCAAATAGCTTTTTGTATCTTTTGAAGACATCAGTATAAGAAAATTCAGTAGGAGGAAGAATATAATGAGCGTAATAGTCAAAAGGACTCTTTGGCTTTATGATCACGCCCAAATTACAGAGTAAAGCCAAGTAACGAGAAGATATGTGGGTGAAAATTATAAGTTCACAATATCGTGCACCTGGAATACAATACACTTATTTATAAACAATAATTTTCCTAATTATAGGGTTTTATTAAGCGTATTTTCTTAATAATATCCTATGTGTCAATAATTTTCTCCTCACTTCATATCCAAATAAATTCGACTAAATATAAGTCGAGGGGGAAACAAACTAATGTAATGGTGGTCTAAAAATTCGACTTTCGATTTTTGGTGATAATCCCCCCACCCACATTTTGTTCGTTTTCCTGAAAAATAAATTCCGTAATTTTTTTTTAAACGTTTTTCAACGTGCCCCCGGGCTTTTGAAATTAACATGGGGTTTTAAATGGGAAAAGCTCGATTTAAAAAAAAATAGGAAAAAGAAGTACTTGTTATAAATTTTTTGTGAATTAAACTATTTTCACCTCTCAAGGAGTATTTAAGAAATAATGTCCACCCAATCACTTTTAATTTTGACACACCCAAACCCCTTTAATTGTGCCCGGAAAATGCCTCAAAAAATGCAAAATATCAGTTTTCTATTAAATTCATGATAAAGACGGTATTTAAAAAAAAATTTTCAACATGAATTATTTTTAATCGATAAGTGACGAGTTTTGAAATATATTTTAAGTAATTTCAATTCTTTAAACAATTTTTTCCCGTCTAAATCGTGAAAAGTTATTACCTTTCGAGATAAATTATACAAAGTTGATTAATGTCAAGAGTAGTAGTTCTTGTTTAACATATTTGGTAATTATTTAAACAATTTTCATTTGTTTAAACAATTTTTTCTTCCAAAAATCGAAAAAAGCTATTATATTCTGGAAATAATTACACAATTAAAGAATGTTGAGGGCAATATATTTTTCAAGGATTTTTTTGGTGATTATTTAACCTAAAGCCGGGAATGCCCCTTTGGGTACACCACTCTTTCTGCAATTATAACTCATGCAATTCAAGGTATACAAAATTAAGAGACACATATTATTGAAGCTTGAGATCTCTTCTTTCCGATAATGTGCATGAAAATGTGATAAAATGTTGTTAATTATGGAAAAATATTGTTTAAACAACAAAAAACACGATTTTTTCTAATTTTTTTGTTATAAAATCGAGTTTTCCGAATGGTTCCCAGTGAGCAATCTACTTGGAACCTCAATAAGCGGTGTAATAAATGCCTAAGCTTTCAGAATACATGGTTCCGAGATCAATTTTTTATCTTAGTGTGTTCAAAATGGCTCGTTAATGACAAAATTTTTGCGAAGACATTCATGAATTTCTCTCTCAAAAAGTATGATCTTTTCGAGAAAGTGCAAAAGAAGAAAAAGTTCTTAGAATCACTCAAAGAATACGTGAGAATTTTTCCAGAAAGTTTTAAATTATTTTTTTGATTTTGCAATTTGTCAATTTTTGAAAAATTACAAAATTTCTCCAAAAATTCTTTAAAAAATCCAGGTGAATTCTTTGTTTGATTCTAACAACTTTTTATTCTCGAAAATGTTTGCTATAAGCTCATGGTTCTGATGGTATGTGATCAAGAATGATGACTTTTGAGCATTTTTTTCTTGAAACCCATGAGCTTATAGCAAAAATTACCAGGAATAAAAATTTATTAGAATCGAACAAAAACTTCACCTGAATTTTTTTTAGAATTTTTGGAGCAATTTTTTAATTTTTCAAAAATTGACAAATTGCAAAATCAAAAAAATGATTTAAAACTTCCTGAAAAAATTCTCACGTATTCTTTGAGTGATTCTAAGAACTTTTTTTCCCTTCGCACTATTTTTGAAAAGATCATACTTTTTGAGAAAAAAATTCATGAATGTCTTCGCAAAAATTTTGGCATTAACGAGCCATTTTGAACACACTAAGATAAAAAATTGATCTCGGAACCATGTATTCTGAAAGCTTAGGCATTTATTCCACCGGTTATTGAGGTTCCAAGTAGATTGCACACTGGGAACCATTCGGAAAATTCGATTTTATAACAAAAAAAATTAGAAAAAATCTTGTTTTTGTTCGTTTAAACAATATTTTTCCATGGTTAACAACATTTTATCACATTTTCATGCCCACCATCGGAAAGAAGAGATCTTAAGCTTTAAAAATATGTGTCTCTCAATTTTTTATACCTTGAATTGCATGAGTTATGATTGCTGAAAGAGTGGTGTACCCAAAGGGGCATTCTCGGCGTTAACGGGTTAAACAATTTGGATTTGTTTAAACAATGTTTTCCCTTGTAAAGCGTGAAAAATTATTACTTCCTGGAATTAATGACACAATTAAAGGAATTTAAGAGTAATTTTTTTCTACAGGTTATTTATCAATTATTAAAATAATTTTAATTTGTTTGAACAATTTTTACTTGTTTTACCATTTTTTTCTCTGTAAATCGTGAAAATTTATTCCTTTTAGCAATTAATGACACATAGGATTAATTTTGTGTGCTAATATTCACAAAATTACTCGTTGAATTTCCACTTTCTTCACGGAGAAAAATGGATGGTCAAAGTTAGAGGGTCAAAATTTAGAAAGCCAGTCCGTTCTTCTAGATTGTCTGAAGAGCCTTTCAGAATTTTTTCGACATTGTCAGAAAGACTTTTATTTTATGGCCAGTCTGAGCATTATAAGAAGGTCAGACTCACTATCAGGGATAATCGAAGTATCCTTTCGGGATGGTAAATACGATCATCTTGTTTTCACTCATTTCGACCATCCACGGAAGAGCAAATAACCCATCGCGGAGGGCCAACCTGATTAGTTACCGTTGGTGTGTTTATTTAAAAGGAATAAATGTGTAAGTCAAATGTTCACAACAAATAATAAACGTGAAGTGCATAAGAATATTAGGCATTATTGTAAATTCATATTTAAGATGAAAAATATATTTCATTCTTCAAAAATTAAAATCTATCATTTATTTTTAAGAAAAAAATCTGATAAATAATTTAAATTTTACTTGACAAGTCCTTCTTGTGAGCAAGGAATTATTTTTAATAACTTTACTCTTATTATTTGCTGTTTAAAATTGCTTTTCACATTTCATCATTTCAAATTAGCGCGCCAACCTCGACCAATCCGGTTGTCGACGCCATGGATGCAGCGTGAAAGGATACGAGAGTTGGAAGCACCATGGTTCAGAGCAATTTCGGAGTGAGTGAATGTCATTGAGCCGTTCAGCGTCACATTTGCTGTTTATTGAACTGAAACATATTTCAAAGAAATTTTAACTGATTTTTGATATTTTGAATATGCATGGAGAGTGAAGTGCATAAGAGAGAACGTCAAATTTGATGCTTCCAAGGGATTTAGGATGAAGGCGTAACTGGACGTTCAGCTATCAATTTGTTGTCACCGTGTCGTTTCAGACTGAAAACGTGCAAAAAAATGTCAGCATTCATTGATGATGCAGAAAGTAACGAGATGTGGGAGATTGGTTTCTAAATTCACTTCAATGTTTGAAATCTTACAATTCAGTGTGACACCGTGCCGTGTCCCTAGCCTTTCGTGCTCCGAAAAATATATTGTCAATGTGCACTGTTTTTGCATACCAAAGTATGTCTCATACACCTCACTCTGCACAAAGAATAAAAAATGCTTTCAGAATTCATGTATTTCATATAAATTTTCAGGTTTTATAGGTTCCACTTAATTTTATAATTTCCAGTCTCTTATAACAGAGAGACTCGAATAAGTAAGAAAAGGACAATAAATATAGAAAATGTAGGATAATCAAATCGACCCCCTAAGATGGCGAGGTCGACTGTCCGAAGAGATCAAGTCCACTATCTGATATGACCAAATCAACCTTCTATGATGAGCGATTCGACCCTTCATAATGATCAGTTCCGCCATCTCTCATGATTGGTTCGACTGTCTATGACGCTTGAGTCGACCGTCCGAGATGACCACCCAGATAGCACAAGAGTTTGCGGCAAACTTGCCTAAACATTGTGATGCAAGGTTGGAAAGCTTGCATTGCAAGGTTCAGGCAAGCTTCCAGCAAATAAGAAAATGTCCGCCATGCGTCAATATTGCGAAGTAAGATTGAGGAAACGCTGCATGGCAATCTTTAATTAGATCCATTGCGCAGTAGTTTTCTATGGCACCTAGATCTGCGCAGTAGTTTTTCAATGTTTTCCCAGAATGCCGCCTCACGTGTGTACAAAAGTGTATGAGATATCTTACTTAAGAAAAACATTTTAAATAAAACTTTCCGACGAATCTTCTTCCAATATTCCCTGAATATTGCAGGCAAGCTTGCATCAAGGTTCCCATGGCACAGTTCCCTCAACCTTGCTTCGCAATATTGCCGCATGGCGGACATTTTCTTATTTGCTGAAAGCTTGCCTGAGCCTTGCGATGCAAGCCTCTGAACCTTGCATCGCAAGGTTTAGGCAAGCTTGCCGCAAACTTTTGTGCTATCTGGGCAAGTCGAAACTCTGAGATGATCGATTTGAACCTCTTGTTTTAATCTTCTAGAGATAGTCGCTTTAGCCATCCTCAAGGGCTGTCCTACAGTTGACCCTGCAATATAGTCTGTCTGCGCATCTAGATGGCCAAAATGACCTTCCATTTTTCTCCGTGCTGTCTCATAAGTTCCAATTGGCATTACATCAAAACAAATTTCGTCGATGAATTCGGCAGTAGTAATGGAAAAATAGAATTTGTATTTAAAAGGTTCTGATTCGGAATAATGATAGTCGTATCCAATAATGAAGATGCTTCTTCAGTATGCGAATTTATTTCCTCCATTCCCATCTAGAAACCTGAGGGGTCAACTTCCTGTAATCAATGAATTGAATCAGCCTTATTTGCAACATTTGGATGATCTTTTTTTCGAAAATGCTTTCTGCACAACTAGAAACGTGTAGGCTCGGTCCGCAACATTTTTTAGGCGGTCCGTTTCAAATTAAAAAAGAAAGACGACTTATAACTTGCTTATCAGTAAAACAACAGATTTTCGCTTCTCAATCTATAAGACAGACTGCGCACTGACATTTTACAAAATTAAATAAATTATCGGAAACTATTTTATAATGTTTTCTCTTTTATCATAATAATAGTTGAGATAATTATTATAAATGAACATAGTGAATAACTCTACTTTATACTTCAATACTGTTTTTTTGTATTGTACAAAATTTTTAGAATTTAAAAATATTCTGAAGAATTATATATAAAAAGAATACTTTTTTTACATTATTTCTACTATGGAATTTTCTGCTTATGATATTTTTAATTTCTTATAACACTAACATTGATTAGGATCGTACTAGATTAAGCCACCTAGGTTCAAATATTATATTATTTGGAAGAATTTTTTTTTAGTAGAATAATACATTGTTTTCGACATATCATTTTTTGAACCAATAATAAAAAAATAATTTGTAATAAAATTTGAGTTCAAATTAATTTCCAATTTTAACGTAGTAATAATTTTTTCAACCTTTTCACATTGATATTTGTAAAAATTACTACCATTTCATGAAGAGAAAATATATTTTCTATTTTTTTTCAGATTTTCAACAACAATAAAATCTACCATACTACTATGATATCGCGATCTTTGATATTACAGGGATCACAGCATAAAAGGAGCTCAAAAAAGGGGGAATAGGGTGGTTTTCGCACGAAAAAGGGGAAAATAGGGGAAAGATTAAACATTTATTTTCATATGTCGAAAAGAACAAACAACCTTTTCGTAAGAAATGTTACATTTTTAAATAACTTTTAATGATTTTTCAATGATTTCTGCCATTAAAGATTTATTTTTAAAAATTGGATATACTTAGATCGTTGGAAACCCATCCAGAGTGAAATAAAAAAGTCCGGGAAAAAATAAAATTAGTTAAATACACAATTTTGATATGTTTCACATCGTTCTCATAAATATTTCTTTCCAAGATTTGTCATTTCATCCTTACTATAATTAATACTTTCAATCTAAATTTAAAACAATTGAAATCAGTTAATATCTTCTGTTCTCTTTCTTAAATTTACAATAAACCATTTTTGTTGATTAAAAAAAAAATTTGCCTTATTGAAAACTTTTGGAAAATATAAAAAAAACATGTTTTTTGGATTGATTCCAACCTGAAATTGAGTCACCTTGAACCAAAGAAACATGTTATTATTTTTTATCCATGGGAAACATTTTTACGTGGTGTTTATAACGTTCGAAAATCGCAAAAAAAGATATGAAATCCCAAAAATTCTAATTCACGACAAACATTTTTTTCCGAAAAATAAAAATAAAAAAATGTTTCTTTGGTTCAAGCTGAATAAATTTCAGTTTCGACATATTCAACTTTTTTTAAAATGTGTGCATATGACTCAATCCAAAAAAAAAACATGTTTTTGCACATTTTCAAAAAAATTGTAACTGAGCAAGAAATTTATTTTTAACTTTCGCAATTTCAAATTTTCAACGAGTAAGATAATTTTTGAACAAAATAGTTGAATTGTTTAATTAAGAACAACAGTTTTTAACCAAAAATCGAATAGTTATATTTTCGTTTCAAAAAATTAATTTTCAATTGAAAAAACTGAATTTTCTCCCAAATTGTTGAATTTTCTACAAAAAACCTACTTTTTAACAAACAAGAAAAAACTTTAACTAAAATGATGAATTTTTAACTAAGAAATGAATTTTTAACAAAGTTGTTCAAAAACCACCAAACTATTGAATTTTCCAGAGAAAATTCAAATTTTCTACAAAACAGTTGAATCTTTAACCCAAAAACACGAATTTTCAACAAGAGTTGAGTTTTCAACCAAAAAAGATTTTTTAGCCAATGAAGAAAAAAAATTGTATTCAAAATGTCGAATTTTAAAGCAAGAAGATTATTTTTCTACAAAAAGGGACGAATTTTTAACAGATTACATAAATTTTTAACCAAATATTTGAATTTTCAAAATAAAAAAGATCAACGTTGAACAAAAAATGGAATTGCTACATTTTCATTTCAAGAAACTAATTTTCAAATGAAAATACCAATTTTCTACCTATTTGTTGAATTTTCGTGCCAAAAAAAGTACTTTCTATAATACACTCGAATTTTTAACTCAAAAATATAAGCTTTCAATACAAAAAATAATTTTCAACCAAAAAGACAGCTTTTCAACAAAATAAATATATTTTCAACCAAATAGTTACATTTTTAACCAACTTTCTGCTAAAAAATATAACTTTTGAACTAAATTTGAACATGCAAACAAATAGTTGAATTTCCAACTAAAAAAGATCAATTTTCAAACACAAATGGAATAGTTCAATTGTGAATTTAAAACAATTAATTTTCAACCAAAAAAAGTTTCAACAATAGTTAAATTTTCAAGTAAAAATTTAAAAAAATTAAAAATTGCTCAAGTTAGAACATTTAAAATTGCAGTTGATGAGTTTGGAATATTCCATTTTTTAATTAGATATTTAACTTTGTACATTTCAACTAAAATGTATTAATCTTCTAATACTTTTTTAAAAAATAATATATATTTTGTAACTGTTCCAATTTTATATTGAACTTCTGTCGGCAGTTTTCACATTTTCAACTTGCTTTAAAATGTTTCATCCTCAATTCTGTTTAAGAGTATTTATTTTTAATGGTCTGAACTTGGAACGTGTACCTTATTTATTGATAAATAATTTATTTAAGTGCTATAATTGCTTTAATTATTATTCAATAATGGGTACAATTTGAAATATCGTATATTTAAAGAGAAAAGGGGAAAAGGGGGAAGGTTTTTGAGAATAGGGGGAAAAGGGGAATTTCAAGAAAAAAGGGGAAACTAAGAAAAACAGGGGAAGACTGTGCACCCTAATATCAATTTCTCTGAACCGAATTTTGTTGTTGTTGTTTTAAACAGTTTTTATTCTAATTCAGCATCCCCATATCTCATGAGAAAAATTTTATTTGTGCAAAAAATGTTAGTTTAAATCACAATTCAAAGTTTGTCTCATCTTAAAATAGTATATTCGATTTTGCATTTGATATATTATTACGATTTTTAAACTATTTTTTATTTATATATCAGTTATGTAAATGAATGTTAATAATTTTCAATAATCCAAAATATGTACTTTTTAAAAATTGTAATTCAATTCATTTTATAATAATATACATATAAATTACTAATAATATATTTACTGTGTGAGTTAATACTTCTATTTTTTTTCATAATATATTTTCATAATATTTTTTTTCATAGTTACCAATTTGAGAGTAAAGTTTAATAACTACTCAATAAGTTAAAAAATTACTTTCAGATTTCAAACTCGTTCGTTCCCCTCTTTTACGCCTTTTTCAAGAATTCTTCTTTTTTTCCCTCTTTTGCAGAAACTTATCCTTTTGACCCTTTATCTCATTTTTTCGCTTTAATTCAAACTGAATTATTAGAAATCAATGAAAAAATCCAACTTTCGTTAAAAACTCTACTATAATATTTTTGGTATAGAATTCATGTCGTTTGGTTAAAAATTCGACTATTTGGTTGGAAGTTAAACTGCTCTGTTAAAAATTAATTCTTTTTTGGTTGAAGATTCATCTCTTTGGTTGGAAATCTAACTATTCTATTTTCGGAAAATTAATCTTCTTGGTTAAAAAATCATCTTTTGGGTTAAATATTAAACTCTTCTGTTGAAAATTAATTTTTTAATCCGAAAATTTGACGAATCCATTTTTGATTTAAAAAATATCTTTTTTAGTTGAAAACCCCTGTAAATCGTGAAAAGTTATTATCTTTCCGGATAAATTATACAAAGGTCATTATTCTCAAGAGTAGTAGTTCTTTTTTTACATGTTTGGTAATTATTTGAAAAATTGTCATTTGTTCAAACAATTTTTTCTTTCAAAAATCGTAAAAAGTTATTATTTTCTGGAAATAATCACAAAATTCACGAATGCTGAGAGTAATATTTTTTTCTGAAGGATATTCAGCAATTTTTTAAACAATTTTAATTTGTTTAAACAATTTTAATTTGTTTAAAGAATTTTCATTTGTTTACACAATGTTTTCTCTGTAAATCTTGAAACGTTATTCTTTTCTGCAATTAGTGACACGATTAACGAATGTTAAAAGTAGCATTTTTTTGCTTAAGGTATTTTGAAATTATTTGAACAACTATTAATTACTCACTTGCCATTCACTTGACACACTTGACATTCATTTGGAAAATTATTCATTTGAACGAATACGATCTGAAAATATAACTATTCATGAAAGACTGAACAAATTGATTATAGTAATGATTATTAATGATTATTAATTGTTTAAATAATTTCAAGATATCTTAAGAAAACAAATTTGAAATTTTGCTGAAAACTACTTGAATACGTACACAAGATTTCCGAAAATTTAAAAGGCCATGTAAATTTTGGAAGATTTCGAAAAAAATGTCAAAGCTTTTTAAAAAGCTCGAAAGGTTTCAAGAAAGTAAAACACTTTTTTTAAGATTCCTGGGAAAATTTTTAATGAGTTTTTCTTAGAAAGAATGATTTTTAATGAAAACTTAAAGAGATTTCAAATCATTCCAAAAGATTTCTCGAAATGTCGAAAAATAATCTGGAAGATTTGAAGGCAATTTTTTCAAATTTCACAGATTTAGACATTTTTAGGAACAATTTGAGTCAGTCTAAAAGATATCTTCCAAATTTCTTAAAGTCCTAAATATCTTTTAAACTTACTCGAATTTTTCCTGACATTTTGACAAATCCTGTAAAATAAAAAAATTATACTTTTTCGGCTTATCTGAAATCTTTTTATTTGGCATTCAAAATCATTTATTTCTTCAAATTATATTTGGGTGCATTTTTTTCTTTCTTGACTGAAAAATCCGTTTTGTTTAAAAATTGTAGTATTTGGTTAAAAATTCGTATTTCTGATTTGAAAATTAATCTGCTTTGGTTCAGAATTCCACTATTTTGTTGAAAATTCGTAAATAACAGACATTTGAGTCAATTACTTTCAAACAATTACTTTCAAATCTTAAATAATCATATTTTTAAATCTCAAATTAAGGATTGTAAACTTCAAACGGTCAGAATATCATTTGCAGACATAAAAATATGACTCCAATAAAAAATGTGTATGGACCGAATCCATTTTAAATCAGGCAGAACATCCAAAAAGTTGGATGAGAATTACCCCTTGCTTTTTTGCAAAATCTTGCATCGTTTGCAAAAAAAAAGAAAATATTATATTATATTTTCAAAAAGTTTCTGCGGATAAAAGAAATGCATTCTGTCAGCTTTCTGAGGGCGAAACAATTTTGGAGACCAGAAGAATTTTTTTTCGTAACAATAAAATTTTTTTGCAAGGGATAATTTTCATAGAACGTTTTTAGACGTTCAAACTTTTATTTCAAAATTTTTTTGTACATGTCGTTTTCAAGAAAAATAAGAAAATCAGATTTTCTTAAACAAAAAATTTGTTCAAGAACTTGTGCAATTTTAATGAATTTTTTTTTAACACAAAAATATCCAATTAAACTGTACACTCAATGGTCGGCAGTAAGACTAATTATTGACAAAATAAAAATGATCTTAATTTAAATCTTATAATTCTCCCTAGAATTTGTCTTATAGGCCACACTGTAAAAAATATAAAATCAGGTTCACAGGCTTCTGTAATTTTATATCAGAAATATTTTGTATTAGTAATGCTTGAATCAGAGAGTTAGTACCAATTTTAAGGTTAGAAATCCTAATGAATTTGTACTTTTACCATCTTCGGCATGGGAATATTGCATTACATGACGTTTGCACGTTTCAAGATTGTTAATGTGTCATATTGACAGTTGGTAATAAATCTAACCCACTTTCAATGTATGACGTTTCCTAGCACCTTTGAGAGTACAATGGCGCGTAAAAATCCCTTTCGCGAACATAACCTTACACTTTCAATGTGTGAGGTGATAATTTCGAGCAATTATGCATGTTTTATTTAAATAAAAGTACAAGGATTGTGGTAAGATCACAAATAATGGTTATATTTGTAGATTGACTGGTATCGCGGCCACGAAGACAACAGTTACCTTGAAGCCTCCATAACAGAAAAACGATATTACGAAATATCTTGACGATATCACAGAAAAAACTAAGAATAAAATTTGTTGCAGGAAATTTTTTAGAGCGATAAAGTTTTGTTCAGCCAACTTCGCTTCTTTCAAAATACATGTGTTTGTCATGGAAAAACAAAAGAAAGTTTAACCGATATTTGTGCAAAGTTTATCCTTTGAAGTTAATTTTTGTTGCAGATGATCTTTCGTCGGAAATCGATGTAAAGTTTATCTTCTGTTTTTTCTGTGATCCTAGGCATTTTGGAAGGATATTTAGAAGATATCTTGGAAGGCGAAAATGCCAAAATCCTTGGAACGGGACATTAAAATATCCTACGTGGAATATCAGAATAATTTAAGGATCCTTAAGGTATCCCACGTAGGATATTATGTCCGAAAAATGTCATTAGCATATCGGCGATGTCGCCATCTTCGAAGGTCTCCACAAGATATCGCTGGACTTTCCTTCACAACAAAAATTACAAACAACAAACATCACGAATTGACAACATGCGAATTGACAAAATGTTGTAATCTTATATAACCTAAAAGGTATATTCCGATTTAAAGTGGATAGCTGCGGGTTTACTCAAAAATCCTACTTTGATAGTTGGTATTATACGTACCAACTCTGAAAGTGGTAAAAATGCTAAAGATTTTTTACAGGGCAAACGAACAGCAAAAGTTGACAAACATAACCTACCTATAGCCAAGAGGGCATCATTTGAAGTATGAGTAAATACCGGTCTCAACAGTTTCTATACTGAGGTACACAAAGATTAAGTCGGGTAATAATATAGGTTAAAGCCGTCATCAAAGATCAATTGGATAGTAAGTCATTTCACTGATAGACTGCCGCCGATTATCGTACTCTATTATGCTTTGTCTGTCACACGGTCTGCTATGAACGCGACCGAGATGGATCGTGAAGCGAGGGGTGCGCACGCAACTGCGCACTTCTTTCGGTTACGATAACTTATATTTCTGTTACCATTTAGGAATTTTACGAAACTATTTATAATTTTCAGATACTGTTTCTGAAGTTTAATTAAAATTTAGTAAATTTACTGTAAAAGTTACTGAATTGTGTTTTCAGTGACCTAATTTCATAAATTTCAGTTACTTTAGTTTCTTAAATGTGTCGGAATTTTCCGAAAATTTCTAACAGTGTCCAGAAACATGTCCAGGAACATATCTGGGAACATGTCCAGGAACATGTCTGAGAACATATCCAGGATCCTCCGAGGTTCCTGGACGGTAATTTTCAGCTATTCGCTAAACACAGATAATGCGCATGTAAAGTAATTTGCTGCAAAACTCAAACAACTATACAACATATAGATAAAAATATCTACGCTTTTTCATCATGAAAGTTGTCTGAAACTTGCAGATTTTAATATATAATAACGAAAGTAAACATCCATCCATCACAACCTAGCTGTATATCAGAAAAGCTGTTTCTTGAATCAACACATCATTTTTTAAATTAAAAAGTTAAAAATATTTGCAATCTATATCAGATTCGGAGCTGTTCAAGTATTCCGGAAAAATGCTGCATGGGTGTGCCAATTCCGCATCATCTAGAACAATTATGAATTTAAATCTAGCCACCACACAGTGGTCAAAATCAGACATTTAATGTTCATTGTAATTCAATTAGCCTAAAAATATCAACCCGATGCAATTGCAACCTCACTTGATGGTTGCAACTTAGCTCTGAATTATATTCTTGACGATGGATTTCTCTTGCGAAAATAAGTCGCACCTAATGCGCTGCCCAGCGGATCAGTTCGGAACTAATGCTCTCAGTTCTGCGAATCCTAGTTCCAAACCAAACTTTATTAATGAATTTTTCTTTATTTTTTTATTTGTTCATTAAATTTTCCTGTCAATGTGTTTGGATTGAAGAAAGCTGTGTGCTAGATGAATTTCAACACTTTTTTGATGAGCTTAATTTGGATTGTTTGCAAGACGTCTTCTTTGAAGCTGGAATAAATTGATGTGTACCCTGTGCTTGATCTACTGATTACGTTCAATGTCTTACTGTTGTGTGCTTTAACGTACTTCCTGTTACCAATATACGGAGGGTTGTTATGTACTTTGACGATGTTCATATTATGATAATTCAGAGGATTGCTAAGTATGCAGAAAGATCTGATTTAATTTTAATTTTAATTTGAAACAAATGTCGAAGACTCCCAGTAATTTTCGTATTTTGAAACAGAAAGCACTTTCGAAAAAAAATCATCCAAATGTTGCAAATAAGGCAGATTCAATTCATTGATTACAGGAAGTTGACCCCTCAGGTTTCTAGATCGAAATGGGGGAAATAAATTCGCATACTGAAGAAGCATCTTCATTATTGGATACGACTATCATTATTCCCGATCAGAACCTTTTAAATACAAATTCTATTTTTCCATTACTACTGCTGAATTCATCGACGAAATTTGTTTTGATGTAATGCGAATTCGAACTTATAAGATGGGAGAGAAATTTTATCCTACGAGAAGTAACAACTACTAGAATGTTAAAACCAGGTTTAAGAAAATTCAACAAGTTCATAAAGCTCTTAGTCTAACGCAAACGTTAGAGCTATCTTTGATTTATTAAGCAAATTTATTGGATCTGATTGCAACTTCCGTTAGTGGGAAAAGGAACTACTACTCCATAAAGCAACTCATGAATTGAACGATAACCTTCCAAAAATTGTTATTAGTTCAAAGTTGAGAGGCAATTCTTCAGCATTGTTTCATTCTACATGGGAACATATTGAGATGAGTTTGGAAGACCTCCAGGATATGAAGAAAATGTTTGACCATCGACTTAACAGATTAGAACGACGAAGGCTATTCAAAGAAAAAAAGTGGAAATTCAACGAGTCACTTTGCGAATATTACCACAAAAAAATAATCGTAGCTAGTCAAATACTAGTGGATAATGAAGAAGTGGTGGATTATATGATTGGAGGAGTTCCAGATTTGCAGTTGAGAAATCAATCCGGTAAGAGGTCTTTCGAAACGTCATCTGAATTATTGGAAGTATTGAATAAAATCAATCTTCATTTTGAGCTGTGGAAGGCTATTACTATTATTGGATGGGTGACCATTCAAGAATACTGACATGAGTGCTGTTGGCACATCGTGGGTGTGGTGAGCCCACACTTGTAGTTATTTATAACTACAAGAAAAAACCTAGAAACACTACCCGAATCGGGTAGTGTCACGCCTACCCTGAAAGGGAAATGGTTTAATGGTATATATATATATATGGAAAATCGTCTGACTTCAAAGCTACATCCAAACCTACATTTAGATGGTAAAACTGTCGAAATCTAGGACAAACTTCAAATGAATGTCTGCAGCTGAAGATCACAACTTGTTACAGCTGCAATGAACCGGTTCACTTTACCAAGACTTGTCTGAAGAAGAATGATATTTTCAATTTTGTCTCTGAAAGTACTCCAATGAATAGAAAATCTTTCAAGGAATTCAACGTGGATATTGAGGAAGGAAAGCGAATTGTATTAGACTGTGCATTAAATTCTGGTATGTCGGTGAGTTTTGTTTAAACAAAATACATATATTATGTTAAAGAGATCACTTTTTCAGATCCAGATTATGCAGGAATTAATTGTTCAATAAACATTTAAATAGTTTAATAGATCAAAAACAATTGAATGATTTAAGAAATAATTCTGAGGTATCCTTTGAAGCTGAATTAAAATTTTTGAAACAATTTGAAGTAGGTTAATTAGAACCTAAACGAGCGACTGTTCTTAAAACTGAAGTCAAACTGAAATTGTTTTTGAATTATAGTAAAAATTTTGAATATGCTTCTATTCGACGACTCTCTTTTGACGAGAAAATTAAATTTACAAAAATGATAAAGGATTTGATTCAAAGAGAAATAATTTGTTCGAGTAAATCCGAATTTACATCCCCAATCGTGCTATCAATAGAAAAAATAATGATGATATAAAACTACGTGTAGACTGTAGAACTTTGAACGAAGCTTTATTGCGCCATAATTATTCTTTACCATTAATTGAAGATCAACTATATGTTTTAGAAGGGAAAAAGTATTTTCCATTACTTGACCTAAAGGATGGTTTTTACCACATAAACGTCACTCAAAATTTGGTAAAATTAACACCTTTTGTCACAATTTGACCAATACTAACATTTTGAAATGCCTTTTGTCCTAAAAACTGGTCCTTCAACATTCCAGCGTTTTATAAATGAGGCACTTTCGGATCTCATTAAAACAGGACATGTAGTTGTACGACAATAATTTTTTTTATTATCATTCTTTTCTTTCGTGATTTTATGATAGGTTATAAATAACAAATACTAGCTAACATTCAGATATTTTTTTATGAATAAAACAAAATCTATTGCAGTATTTTATATTTTGCAGCCTCGTATTAATACAATTATTCCTTGAAATTGAAAGTATATTTTTCGAAGTAATATGCTTTTTAAAAATTATTGAACATTTCGTTCTATTTATAAGTGAAGAAAAATAAATACAATTCGCTTGATAACCGTAGCTCTAATTACTTAGATAGCACTAGTCGGAAGTATCTATATAGTGTGCGTCACATTCCTATTCAGGTTTCTAAAGAGAATAGGAATTTCACAGCACAATGTATTCATTTATATTATTTAAAATACTAACTACTTATATTTGTTTTGTATGGTTTAATAATTCTTCTAACAATGTTTCCTACCTCAGATTTTACTAGAGAATATAGCACAACTTGCTAGTCTCAAATACGAAAATGTCATGTTAAAATAATATAATATACTATTACTGCTTAATGGAAACTCAATGTAAATCTAAATAGTGATTTCAAACGCTAAAATCTTTAGTTTGAACCAATTGGGAAGAAAATAAAAGAACATTTCCCATCATTTTTCCATCATGGGAAACATGATTGAATTTGGTTTCTTACTCAAACTTTATATATTAAATACAAAACTTTTTTCCCCGACTATTTTCGAGAACTACAAGAATCGTTTGCATTTAGTACTGAAGAGTTCGAAATCTTTTACTATAAGTCATTTAAGATTTATAAAATTTGGTTACTCGTCGAAGATTCCTTGATTATTTTGAAAGATTTTGTGACAATTACATCAAAAACTACGCGTCCTATCAAAAAATAATTTTTAACAAAGTCGATCTTTTTTCGATGAACAACTTTTTTCTAATAATTTTTTTCGTATCGGGTGTCGCTTTTCCAAACCTTTGATTTTAAGAATTTTTAATGTTATTTTTTAAGCTTAAAACGAAAACTACGATTCCTATCAAAAAATAATTATAACAAAGTAAATCTTTTTTGGGTAACAATTTTTGTCTATTCATTTTTATTGACATCATGCATACTATGGTATTTTTCATTTTTAATAACATAATAAATAATTGTATCAGAGAATATTAATTAATTTTTCTAATTTTCTAAGTAATAATTTAATATATTATTTTTCTTTTATACGTTTTCCTGAACATTACAGAAACTGCTGCTTTTTATCATGTATTATACTATTTTTTAAATATTTTTATATAGTAGTATTTTTATTTATTCTCATTATTGATAAATAATATATATAATATTATATATTTTATTATTTTATCTCGCTTTTTACTCAATTGCAAAGAATTTTAGCTCTGCATCTTCAATTATTGCCAAAAAAAAGAAGATGTAATAATTGTATCAGAGAATATATTTATTAATTTTATAATTTCCTGAGTATTAATTTCAAATATTATTTTTCTTACATACATTTTCCTCAACATTATATAAACTGCTACTTTTTATCAGTTATGATAATACGTAAAATGCGGAACTTTAAAACCAATTATTGGTCGTTGTCGACTTAAGCACCTGATATCGAGCCTGTTATTAGATATGAAGCCGGTTATTTTGTTCCACAATAGGGTATAAGATCCACAAGAAAAAAATATTTAGCACAATTTTTAAAAGTTTTTGAAGTTCCTGCACCAGCTCTCAAAAATGCTTAAAAATATTTTACTTTTGATGGCATATTTTGGCCTCACTGTGAGTATTTTATCCATTAAATAAAAATGGAAAGTATCTGATGATAGGAAAAATTTTTCTAGATGGCGTTCAAAGTTGATATAACGAGAAGTTATTTCTACCTAAATAGGAATCAAGCTGAAAACACATACCTTCAAGCAAAAGATATCAGCGAGGAAATAATAAAGGATAACAGTGATATCAGCATCACTTGGAAATCAAAATATACTAGATGGAGTGACGATTATCTGCCGGTATACAAATATTTTAAACAATTTCATTTCATATATTTATTTCAGAATTTCGAGAACGTTCCTTGACATAAAAAATGTCTTCATTTCTGTATTGTTGTATAATAATGATTTCTAATTTATTTCCAGATGGACTTTTACATACACTACCCCGGCAGTAAGCTTCCATCACAAAATACACGTTTTGATATATGCTCTGCCTATGATAATAATAAAAAGGACCTTAGAAATTTGGCGAAAACGTTTTTCAACAATTTTATGGTCATCAATGGACGCGGTGAATCAGCTTGTAAAATTAGAAGGGGCACGGTAAAAAGACTCAATTTTTAATAATTACAAATACAATTACAATTCTCAATGGAATGAGATTTTTATATCTTTTAATTTTAAGTTGTTGAAATTTCCAAGAATTATTACACAATCTTGAGTTATAAAATGTTGAATAATATGATTTGGAACGGGACATTTCTTGAATTATTTCATGGTATACAATATATATGTTCTAATTTTAAAATGCGCAAGTCCAAAATTTCAATGCTTTATGAATAGCATTCAAAATGTAGGAGAATTTCTTTATAATAGAGAAGGGTATTTTCTATATTTTCTCATCACAGAAGAATATACTTCAAAGAAAACGAGATAGCCTTGATGAAAAATTATCTTTATTACTTATGACCAAAATGCTCTGAAAACAGGGAAAATAGGGTAATATTTCGCGATGAAATTTCAACCAAATTATCGAATTCCAACAAAAAATGTCATTTAACCCATAAGAGATTATTTTTCTACGAAAAAGATTCATTTTCAAACGCAAATGATGAATTCGTAGCCCAAAAGACGAATTTCCAAGATAACAGTTGAATTTTTGACCAACAAAGAAGCCTTATAACAAAATAGTGCAATTTTTAAAAGCTCAATTTTCACAAAAAATAATAATTTTCCACCAAAAAAGACGAATTTTCATCAAAAAGCAGAGAAGCAGTTTGGTATTTTGATATATATCATTCTTTGATAAAAATGAAGGACTATGGTTTTTACAGTTTATCAAAAACACTTTTTTTTAATTTGTTACAATCATTCGAAGATTACCTGCAAATTCTCAAAAATTTGAAAAATGACAAAATAGCGGCCGTTTTTCTAAAATGTTTGGAGGTAAATTTTCTCAAAACTCTCACTTTTTAAAGTTGTAATTTTTTTCAGAAATAACTGTCAATATGTTCTACATATCTGGTGAGTTTCTTTCTTGGTAAACTACTGCTTCTTATTAAAAAAAAATTATTTTTCAAAAATTGAATTCTTGCATTTCTCTCGGAAAGAATGGTGAACAAATGCTTCAAAAATCTTTATTATTTTTCATCGAATTTCGAAAACCGGAAAATAAAATGTTAGGAAAACTGTACCTTTTCATTTTTCCAATATTTTAAAAAGATTGATACAAATGTAAAAAAAAGCATCCCATCAATTTTATGCGGGCTCAATCATTTTTGAGGCTGGAAAATTTTTATATCCAATATAATTTTTTTCTCGTAAATGATGCGCCTATCACAAAAGAGTCAGAGGTGTTTTTTTTCGATACATTTTCTAGATGTTTCAACTTTTATCTTAACATTTTTGGTACATTTTGTTATTTCTGAGAGAAATGCAAGAATTTGATTTTTCAGAAATACTTGTTTTCAATCTGAAGCTCGCCAATGTTAAGTTTGCCAGGAATTAAACTCACGAGATATGTAGAAAATAGTTCCAGCTATTTCTAAAATAATTTAATAAACCTTCTCAAAAAATCTTTGCTCATTGATCGCTTTAGAATGTAATTAAATTTGATCGAACTACAAATACAACATTTTTTCCATTCAACATTGAGGAATTTTTTGGTTTACTGTGACGTGTACAATTGAACTTAAAAATTGATAGTATAATGCATTATTATTGGATTTAGGTGGCGGTCAACCCAGGACATTTGAAGTTCACAAGAGATATGGCAGATGGAGTTCATTGTGACACTCGTGCTACTGTGCATTTGATAATATATGAAAATTTTTTTGGGTACTATGGTGACCGAAAGCAATATAAAGTATTTGAATTAACTTATGAGGGAATGTTCACAGAATGTTCATAAAAGAAAACAAAAAATATGTAACATGCTGTAGATCTGAATAAAATCTTATTTCGGTAATTGTCAAATTGAAATTGAATTCAATTGGAGGTCCAGTAATAACACATAAAATTATAAACTTGTACTGATTTTTTCTTTTTATTTAATACATATTTACTATCATCCTCCACCAAAAAGTCAGTTCCTTTTTTAATTTTTGTTCCTATACACTTTAATATATAGGAACACTCGCGGGATTTACCATTTATATCCCGGGCTAACCCAGTGATGGTCTCAAAGATGAGGAGGGCAATTCATACATTTGGAAACAAACAATTGAACTCTTTCTTTGAAGAACATTGAGTAACTGTAAAGTTTTCATAGTTTTTCCGCCGAAATTTACATCAAAAATGGATTTCAGCATCTTAGCTTCATCCACTAGCTCATGCTGCAGGTGCGTGGGGTATCCATTCACCAGAGCAGTTGTTTTTTTAATTTCGTATTTTGATTTAACGCGTGTTTCCCAAAGAACAGAGAAACATTTGCAAATTTTGTGCATTTCTTTAAAGCGCACAGTTACATCCTGGATCACGTGATCTAGGATAACGTAGTACACTGCTTGTTTAAATTTCAGATTAAATGCTACATTTTCCTCTTCAGATTCTTCCACGTTGAACTCGTTTGCAATTTTCTTTCGCTTGCGACTACTCTTGGTTTCCTCTTGAAGAGATTCTGACTATCCGATGATTCTTGCTACGGTGACAACTTCGTTCCAGATTTCCCCCACCCTCCACTACGCAGAGCTTGCAGCTCTGCAATTAAGCTCTTTAAATTGACAAAGTTATCATCAAGCCTTGCCCCTCGAGCCTGAATTACTTCGTTTACAAGGTCAATGGTTTTAAAAAGCTTCACCCAAATCGATGCCATTAGTAAACAACTTAAGGTCCGTTTATACGTTTCAAGTGCGACTTCCACTGCTGAAAGATCAGCAGCAATGGATTCCACGGAATCAATCCTTGCCGACCAGCGAGTTCGAGAGGTTGAATGCAGAGAGCAGTCCATTTTCTCCATTAGTAGTTCCCATCTCTGTTGACTGAAACTGAATATTTTTTACAATTTTGCTACGACACCAGAAAATGCAAGGGCAAGACAACTCTTAGCTGCTTCTACTCCGCTAAGGTTGAGAGAATGACAAGCGCAGGCAGAATAGAGAGCTAGGCTATTGGCAGCCAGTATTCTCGCCAACTCCTCTGTAGGCACCTTTTATATTGTTCCCGTTATCATATCCTTGACCTTGACAATCTGACAAAGGAATTTTGAATGCCTCCAGTTGTGACATTATAAGCTGGGCAATGGCTTCCCCTGTTGTTTAAGTGCAGTCGGCAAAGGCCAATAGACGCTTTTATCCGACTTTATATTTTCCGCCATCTTCATTGTTGAAGTTAACATTGCGTATTCAAAATGCAGTTTGTTCAACATAGGCAGAATCGAGAGTTGCATCCACAATCAGTGAATGATACTTTGCTTTCTCGCGTTCTTGAAGAATACAATTTATCACTTAATTTGCACAAACAACCATAGACTCATTCTGATTATCTGCTGATAAGTTGTGCACCTGTAATCTAAGGAAGTCACCGTTGGGAGAGTATCTAATTCTGTTACTGTCTCCGCCGATAAACCTCTCTCAGCAAGAAACAAGGTTACATCAATAAGTCGCCTCAGGATTCCTTCCCACACTTTCGCTCGTGTTATGTGGACCTAAACAAGAAGTCGCCCACCAAAGTATCTGTTTCTTATTTCCTCTGTTATGCTTTCCACTGTATGAACCAATGTTTGTGCGAGACAATGATAAAAGTGGCTGATCCCATATCAAAATATGACTTAATAATTACGCATTTAGTCAAAAACGAGAAAAATGGGAAACAGGAATTTCGGGAAAGCACGGGAACAAGAGGAATTCTTTAAGAAAGGGAAAAACACAGGGAAAGAAGAACGTATGCGAAATATGTCTTTTTTGGTTCACTCTGAAGTGTATAATTGAAATCGAACACCAATAGTATAATGCATTATTATTGGTTTTAGGAGGCGGCAAACCCAGGACATATGGAGTTCACAAGAAATATGGCAAATGGGGTTTATTGTGACACTCATGTTATGGTACATTCGTTTTTTTTTTTTTACATTTTTTTCTTATGACAATTTTTTGAAAAACCGCGGTTCAAATAATATTGGTTATCAGCATAAGATATCAGAATTATCTTCTTCATTTTTCTTTTAAATTCATATTTTGGTCTTAAAAAGTCAACTGATATCTTTTTTGGATGAAAATTCAACTATTTTTTTTTCTCTCTTCAATTTAAAAATTCACCACTTTATGAAGAAATCATTTTTTCGTCGAATGAAGGTTTCTCTTTTTGGTTGAAAGTTTAACTGTTTTTTTAAAAATACATTTTTTTTGCTGAAAATTCATATTTTCTGATTAAAAATTCAATTTTGGTACAGAAAATTTGTCTCTTGGCTTGAAGGTTTAACAATTTAGACGACCTTTTTTTCTTTCATGACTGATAAATCTTTATTTGTTGATTTGTTATTTTGGTTTTAAAATTCATTTCTGAAAATAAACTTTCAATAAATACACCTGCATATACCGAGATTATATGGCATTTCCACCTACCCTATCATGATCATGACGTCATGCTACAATGCTCAATATTCCGCAAAATATTTGAGTCGTTTTTTGATTCTATTATATTGATTTTCAGCTGGCAAATTGTACTATTTCAAGGTAATGTTATATTTGTCACGTCTTACGCCAACAAAAACACTTCAAAAGGTCTGGCATACTTAAATTACTTATGACTTAAAAGATTCAAAATACTTATTATCATTAAAATCTTTTTTTTAGTCGAAAATTCAACTATTTCGTTTGAAATTTATCTATTTGGTAGAGGATACAACTATTTTATTGAAAATTCGATTTTCTTCGTTTGATTCAGCTGGTGGAAAATTAGTTTTTTGATAGAAAATTTAATATTTTTAGTGTATCAGTCCGATATTAAAACAAATTTTAAATTTAGTAAATACGTGAACTGCATATGAGACTCTTATTTTTTTGAACAAGTTGAGAAGATAAGTGGCTTGTCGTTAAATGTTACAGATAATATTCTTTTCAGTTTCTAGGGATTCTAATAATATGTTTAATTTAGAAAGCTGTGACAAATTACATCACAAGATATTCTTGAATATATTAGTACCATCGATTAATTAAATAATTAAATATTACTAAAAAATCATTATTCTTTTTTGAATTCGTCTCTAAAGTCCTTGAATTAGAAGAATAATTTGAACAAATTTGTATCTTATCTTGTTAAACTTAAAATTCAGTGCGTATTTAGGTTTTCAATTAAATTTTCAATGAATTTTCAATTAAAAAAGATCAATTTTGAACCAAATAGTTGAATTTTAAACTAAAAAAGATCAGTCTTCAACCAAAGATGCAATAGTTAAATTTTCAATTAAAAACATTAATGTTCAACCAAAGAGATGAAGTTTTTGCTAAAAATATGGAATATTCAACTGGCATTGTCAAATCTTCAGTTTAAAAAATAATTTCAAACCAAAAAAACGAATTTAAAAAAAGGTAAATACAGTAATATAAAAGCTACTTTCACAAGTGCGGAATCATTGTTATTTAATTTTATATTGCAATTTAAAATAATTATGCACACTCTCGAAAAAAATTCCCGACTATAAAAGACATTTCTTGCCAATTTCAGATTTTTCCAGGCATATGAAAATTTCCTGAAACTTCCAGGTAGGGTAGACATATGCAAGTATTTAAAATAAAGTTAAAGTAATTTAGTTATAAATATACGTACTTTCTATTGATTCTACTGCAAGGTAGCACTAAAAAATTGTTGTCACGTAGAAAGTTGTAAGTGGTCGGCCAATATTTTCTCCTCATCCAAAATTTCATTAGAGGAGAGTGGGGTATGGTGCCGGTGTGGGGCATGGTGTCCATCACAAAAAATGTCCGCGTTTATTGATTTTAATATATTTTTTTTTTTTCAAATAACATGTCTTTCTTGTTTGGACAAATAGTGATGTGATGAAATTTTTGTTTTTAAATACGCGTCAGAAGAGTTATTATCAAGAAAAGAGTTTTGGCGGAAACAAATGGAAAAGTCTTTGGCAGAAATTAAACACTTACAGCATTTTTTGAAATACTTGGAGCATGAAGTTATTACATTCTAATAGGTGTAGTATTTCTTTGAACTTATTATATTGTATACTTTTCATTCTAAAATGTTTATATTCTTGAAATAAACCGGCAATAATATGACGGACACCATGCCCCATGGTATGGGGTACGCTGACCGAAATTTCAGACCAACGAATTAATTAAATAACCAACAATTACGTTGTTAAAAAACGGTTTTGAGTAATGACATATGTAACCTGATCATGTGAGCTTCTCACCAAGAAATACAGACATCAAAATCACATTTTACATATAATTTACAGGACATTTCATTCAAAGCCCGGCACCATACCCTACTCTCCCCTAATTAATGAAGTGCACATGAAACATTCTTTCTTCACATCGCCCAAGCCTTTTTCGATAAAAATTTGCTTTAATATTGAGTATTGTACTATAAATACGACTCTTATGAGCTTTATCTCTCAACAACTGAACTTTTTCTTTTGAGCTGCGGTCTTTGAAAGATTGATTCTTTTAGAATTTCTCAAACTTTCGTCCTGGTCAAGTTTTCTTTCTTTTTGGAAATAGTTTCTATTGCAGAGTAGCAAGCTTTGCACATTTTTTTGGCTGTTCCAGGTTCTTTTTGACTTAAAATATGAGCCCACTGATTGTGTCTAAAGAACCCTTCTTTGTCTCTATGTGTAACTGAATTCTCATAGCATTCATTTTCTTCAAGCTTGCAACAATCTTGGGAGAGTTCTCATTTATTCACAATATCTAATATTTTTTCGATACTATCCACAGATGTTAAACTACTTTCAATTTCAATTTCTTTCAATTCAATAGGTTTTCCAAAAATGGCTATTCATATTTTGATATTATCTTGCACGACTATTTGTTTTAACGATACTGGTTCAATACAACATTTCACTAATTTAGCTGTGCACTGTGAGAATTGAATCATTTTAGAATTTCCAAATGCTACATTGTGCCTTGCCCATGAAATAGGAAATTAAACACTTTTTGCGTCATTAAATATGGTTTCAAAAAGATTATTTTCAGGGGGATTACAGTTTGACGAAACGGGAATATCATCTGGAATGTCCCTGGACTCTTTTATTTCATTAGCGTCTATAATTTCATTGAACTCAATAATTTTATTACCATCAATTTTCACATTATCTAGTCCGTTAGGTACATTAGGGTTTTAATTTCGCTTTTTCTGATGTATTAGTCGAAACATATTTTTGACAGTTTGGAAATTTTTGAGTAAGAACTCCTTTTCTAACCTTCGGGATTTTGTATATAACCTGCAAGTTACATCTTCTATAATAATAAATGTAAAAGTTGAAAAAGGAATGACATTTTCAATTTGGGGAACGCGCAAGTAAACAAATCATCTGCTATATTGGGCATTTTTATTCAAATTTAAAGGAGATTTTGAATTGAATAGTTAATCATATTATTGCTAACCTCATATCTAAAATAAACAGACTATGAACTATTGAACTCTATAAACAAACGTACCGTACTCATGACGTTTTCATCAGGTCCTGTAACCTCCAACCCCCAAATGATGTCAGACTCAAAAAAGTATTTTTCACAAACTGCATGCTGATGTTTCAACACGATGTCATTCCTTGAAATGGATTTTTTCCGCAGCTCATTTATTGCAGGATTTTTTGGTACAAGGAACATGTGAAATTTTTGTACGTTGCTGTCACAACCTGACTTGCAACCAGGAGCTACACAGTTACGACAGATCTCTTAAACAAATTAAAAGATGCACTAGGCTACTTGTTTAAGTCTTTAGAATTGAAGAAATATCCCCATAGGGCACACATGATTAAGCAATTTTAATATCGTGTAATGCTGGATGCGTGTATTGATAAGTGAAGTTGTGTGTTGTTCTGCTAGGAGTAAGTAAATACTGATAATTGATCAAGATTCTTATCTAATACTTGAATTCACCTTTTCTCTAAACAGTTTGTTGAATAAACCTGCAACTGTAAAAGTTTTGTATGTTTGTAAGCGCTTTTTCCACTCCAACTATTATATAATAGTACCTCACTATTGATATGGAACCCTGTAGAGGTTTCGAAATGTGCCATGCAATTTATTGAAGGAAAAAAAATGTTGTTACCAAAATTTTCAATTATTATTATAGATTAGCAGTTCGAACTCGAAAGTTCATTGCCT
>CAKNYM010031511.1:0-14133 GCA_932195095.1 Andricus curvator
AAAGATATCATTGAAACATTTTTTGTAGCGTTTTGATTACGGCTTCTTGCATATCCTTGGAAGTTGAGGAAATCATTGATCTCATGGCATTGTTTGTGGAAAATTCGCATTTTGTCCAAATAGGCGGAAAATTCTTGGGTTACTTCATCATCAAAGAAACATTTCGGCAGATATTTTCTCGCTACCCATTCCACCACTATACAATTGAAGATTTTTTTGATCAAATTTCTAATAAAAGACCAAAGGTAGAAATAGATCAGATATGAAATTATTATATCAGAACTCGAGCAGAGAAATTACACTTTCCAGGTGGATTCATATATTTAAAGAAACTCATTTTTCATTTTTAATAAAGACCGAATTTATTACAAATTGGATAGGCTGTGCAAAGTGAAGTCACCAAATCGTTTTAAGGCAAAATATGTTGTTTTTCAATGTTGTTTTTAAGGGATTTCAGTTGACTCATATTTTGCCGTTTAAACAAAAAAATGTTTTGACTAAGTTATGAGAATTAAAAATTTTTAAGGTGGTAATGTATTTTACAAAAAAAAAATCGTTGCCGTTTTTCTGAAACTCTTCAACCTTCATTTTCTCAACAAGGCCACCTTTTTATTTTTTCTTGATTTTTTTTCTAAGTCGGTATTAATAGGGTGCATTTATCGAAAAATTATTTATTTTGTGCCTACATTTTAGAAAAGAGAAAATTGAGTTCATTTCAATGAAAAATAAAAATTTGTATTTTTTCAATAACGAAACGATATTTGAAAAAAAAAGGTCGAGAGAGTGAAGTTCTTCCGCTTGAAAATTTGTAAAAAAAAGTCTGCAAACACTTTTCTGCTCTTGCCCCTTTTTCTTGAAATTTTCGCTAAAAATGCAATAAATTCGGTTACAACTGTCTTTTCCTTGTAACAATGCAATTTTCTAACACTTTATAAACGAAATTTTTTCAACTTATAGATTTACACATTAGATTTTTTTACAAAATATTACAAAATACAATGTTTTAATTGTTCCAATTAAATTTAATTAAAAAGAACAATTGTAGCCCATTAAATTAAAATAAATAAAGTAAAATTATATCAAAATGAACAGGTTAATCGTTTTAATTGTTTTAATCTAATTTAATTGAGAAAAATACAATTATAGCCGATTCTAATAATAATAACTTTAGCGAACATTTTGAAAAAGAGGCAAGATAAAGAAAAGGTCTAAGAAACTTTTTTTCTTAATTTTTCAAGTGGCACAACTAAATATTATGTTTCGAAACGATTTCGTGACTTCAGCATGCTGGCTTTCCAGCCTTCCCGATTTAAAATGTATTCGGTCTGAATGTTACTTTATTTTGTTGTTAAATTTAGAAAAGGTAACATTTTTCATCTTGAAAGACTAAATATCCTTTTTGCTTCCTCATAGAGGAAGCTTTATAATGGTAACATTTTCCAGAATTTTCAAATTCATTTAATTAAACCCTCCCTAATTTAAAAATATCTAATACAATGTTCGAAGCAATTGTTCGGATGTGTGTGTGTGTGTGTGTGTGTGCGTGGATGTGTGGATGTGTGTGGGGATGTCACGCTTTTTTGTGAACACGATAACTAGAAAACGGTTGCAGATAATTCGATGAAATTTGCAGGGCTTATTTTCCTCACTAATATCTTGAATCTGACCGAAGGATTTCTAAAAATATTTATTGCATTTTTTTTTAGCACTCAATAATATTTCAAAAATCGGTTTTTCATAGTAAAACTTCCTTTATTAGCATAATTCAAAGCTAATGCAAGAATATAAAAGATTCCTTGGTTCGAGACGAATCGATTGATATATAATATTAATCAATTTTATTGAGAGGGAAGTTATGGTAATTTATATATTTTGAAAATCGGGTTTTTATAGTAAAACTTTTTTCATTCACATAATTCAAAGTTGATTCAAGAACAGAAAAGATTCCTTGGTTCCAGACGAATCGATTGACCTACAATATGAATACATTTTATTTAAGAGTAAGGAAGCTATGGTAATGCATAATATTTGGAAGCACGGCTTTTCATAGTAAAACTTGTTTAAATACCATAATTCAAAATTAATGCAAGAACGGAAAAGATTCCTTGATTCGAAGCGAATCTATTCATCTGTAATAATAATACACTTTATTGAAGATTAGTCAAGTTATGCTCATTTATAATATCTGAATCATCAGTTTTAAACAGAAAAACTTTTTATCGACATAATTCAAAGTTGACGCATGAATAGAAAAGACTTTTTGATCATAAATTCTCAAATAGAGTAATTCTGACCATATGTTTGTAAAGAAATCATAAAGCTGGGGAAGGGATAGGGTGCGACAGAACTTTTCCTTTCCCTTTTCCAGCTCGAAAAATTATTATTTGGAATACAAGATTTGATTTGTCTGCTCTGTCTTTGCATTTAAAACATTTTTTGTATTATTTTGTAATTTTGTATTTTTTGTAAATTTCTATTTTTAAATTGAGCAAATGAAGACTTTGGTTTGTATATTATTGAAAAAAATAACTAATGCTTCCTCTGTGAGGAAGCAAATACATTTGCTAACGGGAAGCAAAGTGCTCGTGAAATGAGCACCATATAATTATAAATACAAACAAAGTGGAAACACTCGAGATCGAATTCACAGCTAGTTTCATATTAATAATATTAATCTTCGATTTACTGTACGAAAATAAAAATAATGTAGAAAGTTCTTTACTAATTTTTTTATCAAAAAAAGATTTATTTTATTGAAAGTAATGTTTTGTAAGATTCTAACAAAAATCATATTTCCATTAAAACAGGCTTTAAAAAGAGTACAAATTAATTTTTTGGCTTCTCATTTCTTTAAAAAATATAAATGTGTTTGAAATTTATTGAAATTGAAAAATTATTCGAAATGCATTTTGAAATTATTGAATTTCTTGCTGAAAATGATAGAATGTAAAATTTGAATTAAATTATGTTTAAATGCTTATCAATAATACTTCTTTTGGCTGCTGGTCTGCACGATCAGAAAAGGCTCTCTTGTATTCCTCAGCATGGAATTTTTTTAAATATCAGGTAGTCCCAGTTGTATTTCCATCCGTTATTTTTATTATAATTTCCAACTTTTGTGCAGAGCAAGCCTCACATTTTGCGAACTTCTTTTCATCCCTGTATCCGCATTCAAAAATACTTCCTAGAACTTCCTTTCTCCTTCTTGTTGTCACTGATTTCGATTCAGTATTATTTATATATACACACTTCTATTTTCCAACCGAGCAAGTCGCACCTACCCCGAAAGGGAAATGGCCTAATGGTATAATAATAATAATAAAGTATCACAAGTGACGTTTCTCGATTATTTTCAAGGACCTCGTTCGATGTCTTTCGAAAAATGAGACGATACGATTCGAAATTTAACAAATGAATACACGAGATGATCGTTCGAAAAAAGGGGCTGATAACGAACGAAGTCGAGTGAAACAGTTGAATTTCTCGTGTCGACGTGAATCACTAGCCGGAAATAATAATAAAATTGCAATTACAAAAATCATATTACATTTCCAAAATGTTTCCAACTTGGAAACGTTATTAATTATAAACGAATTATTATTTTGTTTACCACTTTCCAGTCGAAATCTAACAAATATTAAATTTGCAAAACGTTGCACTAATCGTTCGCTAATCGTACTGAGTGATAATTAAATTAGTACTAACATCATATTACTCAGAAACATTGATAATGATAAACAAACTGATATTTTTTTAGTTATTCGCCAGATTAAATTCTCAATGTGTTGCACAAGGATTTTCTCTTACCATTGAAGGTTGCTATACAGTTTGTGATAGATTTACTGTTTTTTTATTGGATAACGTAATGTGGCACGAATACATTGCATTATATATCATTTTTGAGGTTTTTTTAAGGTTTCTCGTTACTCTGAAAAAGTTTTAGAAAGTAATAAAATAACTGCCGGTGTAGAAAAAAGAGGGAACCTTTGAAAAAAACGAGTAACAATATACAATTCATGAATTGCGTGAACATTTTTTTAAAGTGAATATTTGTTTAAATCATTTTTGTAAGGTAATCGGAACATGATTAAAATTATTAATTTATTTTTAATAAGTTTCATTACTTTCGCTTACTTCATGGATTTTTTAACCTACAGCCAATTGTTCAAACAATTTTTACTGGTTTGAAGAATTATTATCTTTTAATATCACAAATTAATAGCATTTACTTGATGATATGAACTAACTAATACAATGTGAACACCTATTTCTGTACATTTATAAATAAGAATAAATAAATATAACAAGTATGTTCAGAGGTGGATGTTCACAATTATTGATTAGGCCAAAGCATTCAGGAATGCCAATAAAATTCGCGTTTATAACATAATACGTCGTTTGAACAAGTACATATTGTTTGATCAATAAAATACCACTTGGTTTTATTTTGATTGTGAAAAATAACATTGAAACATTTGCTTAAATAAAATCTAGAAATTTTCTCTAATCATTTTTTGATGAGGCTCGTAATTTTCGTTTTAATGGCAACAACTTATATGAAAAATCACAAATTTGAATTTATGAAAAAACGACACAAGCTAGGTGCAGTGAAATTCTTAACGGCAAACACTTTCACGCAAAACAGGAGTCCCGGGCGCAATCAACAAATTACAGATCTTAAAGGTTCAATCTGTAATTGTAATCGATTCTTGCACAAACGCGGCGGAAGAACAAAGACTGAGTGCAAAGCGCGAGACCTAAAAAGAAGCGCACCCATGCAGCGTGCAGATTTTTAAAAATAATTTTATTATTAATAATTTATATTGTATTACACTACGTCACAAAAACATATAAAATACTTATTTATTTGACTTGTATGGCATTTATTTATGTATTTTTTGGCACTAATTCGGAAATTGACATTATTTATTTCGTAGTAGCAATATTTCCGGAGATTTTAAAGATTTAATGTTCAGTGTCACATAAAAAACGAAAAAACCATGTTGCGTGAACATCAGGTCATTTTCGCTTTTAAACCTGCTTTTACGAAGAACGCGAGAAGATAGAACAATTTCGCCTTCAGATACGTATTCTAAAGAAAAAATACCGGAATTTCCAATCAATTAATGATAAAAAAATCTTGTTACTCCATGAGTGCTCCATGAGTTATCTCTTTTTTAGATTTCTTTTATGATAATGGATTATGAAACCGTCCAATTGAATAATCCTCATGTTCGATTCTATGTTTTCAAAGGACTGCGTGATATCTAGAACTTATATGGAAATTATATTACGTTTATTATTATTTCAAGGCAACTAATACGTATGTACTTCAAGTTTTCAACATTCAAAGGACCGAAATGTTATATCACTGATAGTTTTCGAGTTTCACATGGTGAGTTGTGGCTGCAGCAGAAGTTAGCATTACTACAGGTTTTTAACTAAAATTACCAGGCACAAAATTTAGTTTTTGCGGCATATGTGAGCACTAAATAAGCACTGAATTCCTGCGCCAAGTACAATTTGATTCCACTTATAGTTGCCGAGTGTCACATACAAGAGTCATCGGAATCCAGCATTGCTACACGTTTTTGTTTAAAAAAAGTGCCCGGATTTTGTGCATAGCACGAATAAGCGCATACCGGAGTTGTGGCTTCAGGTGAAGCTAGCATTACTACATATTTTTCACCAAAATTACCGGGCACAAAATTTTTTTCTGCAGCATAAATGAGCACAATATAAGCACTCAATTATAACATAGCGCCCATATGGATGTGACAATGTTGTAATTCCAACTTCCGGGACCTGAAATGTTTGTATTTTTTCGCTGGTTTAAAAAAGTACCTAATTTGTTTAATTGCAATTTCAATATTGTTGTCGGTCCCCGTGTGGAAAAATTTCGTGGCGCTCTACTGTTTCTGTCTAGTCCGCCTTGAGTCCACACTGGCGCGCCACAGGCTGACTGTCCAGTGACTAGACTGGGATGTTACGCTCGGATCGACTAGTTTCTAGACAGATCGGCTCTTTTGATAAAAAAGTAATGAACAATTAAATAATACTATTATTTTTCATACGATAAACGTCCAATATATAAATTTTTCAGTTGATTAAAAATATAAAAAAAGCTAAATTTTCTTTCATTTTGTCGGATATGCAATTCAATTCATTACATCCCAATATTTATTTCAATAAAACATGTATAATTTTTAAACATTTAAAGTGCTTGATGTGTGAATAAATCATCGAAAATAATAACGTTTGTATGAGTTGACTTGCGATTAGACTATGAAATAATGATTGTTTATTATTTCAAATAATCAATACGTTAGGCTCAATTATCATTTACGCAATAAATAAATAATTAGAATAAATTAAATGAGTCATTTATAATGATATTTGATTTTTTGGAATATCGTCAATATTATACATAGCATTATACATATTATAATTATTATAAATTCAATAAAAATTTATTAAAACTCTACTATACCTATCATTCAATTGAAAGGAAATGTTTTTGAACATTCTTGAAGAAAATCGTTCTTAAGAATAAAGTTCTTGTATTAAGATTTCGATCACCTTCAACGATTATTGCTTACTCTCTTAAATATGTAAAAGTGTATAATTAATTACTGCTGGAGCATCTGTGCAATTGCGTATTGTGATTTCCTCAATCATTTATTGAAACATGATTATTTTATAAATTCACCTGTGTAATTTTTGCTCAAGTCTAAACCGTGTTTCTATCTAGAAACTAGCTGAAATCTGAACAATCTTCATATATTCAAATTCGTAACGAACTCCTAGATAGCGCCAAGATTGGGACTAGACAGCAGAAAGGTTTGCATCAAACACGTAGCAAAACTAGACAGCGCCAGTGTAGCGTCAGGCTAGTTTTGCGTGAATAGACAGGCTTGAGAAAAACTGTACTGGCTTCAGCATGATTCAAGACTGCCACGAAATTTTCCCACACGGGTCGTGCAACGTTTTGCAAATTTATTATTTTTAAGATTTTGACATTTCCAACATTTGCTACCCAAAAACGCAACATTTTCTATTCTTGCAGGAATTTTATGAGTCGAATTGCGAAAAATGCAACATCAATTTAAAAAACGATGATTTGAGTTATGCATACAGTTTTCTAAGTCATATAATAGTCTCTTCTCAATAGAAAGAAGCAGAAACAACATTTTGCAAAACCTTCGGTATTTTCGCTTGGGAGTGATAAACAAAATAATAATTTGTTTAAAATTAGTAATGTCGCCAAGTCGTAAATAGTTTCCAAATATAATGTGACGTTGGTAATAAGTTATTTATCACTTAGTGCGATTTGCAAAATGTTTGAAATTTTTCGCTAGTTTACAAAAGTAACTAATTTGTTCAATTGCAGCTCTAATATTATTGCCGGCCATACAACGTTTTTTAAATTTGATAGTTTTTAGATCTCGACATTCCTAACATTTTCTGCGCAAAAACGCAATCTTCGCAATTTCCGCTGAAATTTTAGTAGTCGAATTGCAAAAAATGTAACAATTATTTTAAACACAATATTTTGCGTTATGTATTTAGTTTTGCAAATCATACAATAGTTTCCTTTCAATGGAAAAAAGAAGAAACAACTTTGTGCAAAACCTCTGGTATTTTCGCTCAGGAGTGATTAACAAAATGTTAATTTGTTTATAATTAATAATGTTGCCGCATCAAGAACGTTTTGCAAATTCAATACAGGATGGAGACTGAGCTCATAGTTACTCAAGTTTGCAAAATGTTTTTAATTTTCGTTGTGCAATGGGGGGAAAACTTTGCAAATTAATTTTTTGAAACAAAATGGCGACCCGACCACGTTCAACATATAAAAACACAACTGTACAATTTTTTTGAAGAACTTCGGAATTTTTGTAAATTGACTTAATTTTTATGTCTAATTCCACTGGCCTGAAGCCTCAGGAGTCAAAATTGGTAAAACAGCCAATGTTTAAAATCTTGTGTTTGGTACTTAGTGAAATTATCTTTAGAACATGTGGTTTAAAGATTTTTTTCGAGCATGTGTGGACTTTTTAAATATAGAAATGCACTAGAAAGAAATCGACAAGATCTAGGAGTCGAAATGAGATTTACAGTCATTTTTTAAATTTTGGAATTTGGTATTTGACTTGATACATTTTTTTCACCTGTAATTTCAGAATTTTTTTCTATGTTTGGAGTTCTTAAAATTATTAATACACGAGAAAAAAATGCGCTAGACTCAGGAGTCGAAATTACAATTACAGTGGTTTTTATAAATTTGGAATTTGTCATTTAATAGAATTATCGTCTTCATTTGTGATTTTATAATGTTCTTGAGCATGTCAGGAATTTCTAAGCATAGAAATACTCCAGAAAAAAATCGACAAGGCCCAGGAATAAGAAAAATAAAATAAAAAATTACTTTTATTCTAATTTCGACTAGTGGGTATTGTGAATTTACATTTAAAAAGCTCACACGTGCTCAGAAATATGTTTAATCCACAAGTTATACAGATTATTTCATTAAATACCAAAAGCAAGATTTTAAAAAGTAAATAGGAATTATTTTTCAGAAAAATGATTGATTTGAATCTCCAAAAAATTAAGAAGATTTTTCTGAAATTTAGGTATGCAAAGAAAATGAAACCTCAAGAAAAGTCTAAAACTCTGCAAATAAGAAAAATTTTCATCCTTTTTTTCGCGCAAGGGTAACCAAGCTGCACGTGGATCGATTTCAAATTAATTATACTTCTTTAGAACCCTAATACGCTAATTTTACGCATTGTAGCGATATTAAATTCCAAAAGTATTTATTTTGGACCCACTCTACTGGGAAATTGGAGAAGAATTTTATTATTTACCGAGCTTACCGTAAAAAGTAGTAAATAGAAATGAATAGGTTCGGATTTATGACGAATCTCACAAATCCCTGTAAGACTGAAGATGGTTTGAAATCGCCATCGTGTCACAGAAAATTGGACACTTGAAGAGTCAGGCGCACTACCTGAGGTGGCAATGTCGCCTTCATGCCGGAACCCTTCCCCCTCGCCATAAACTGCAACTGAAATATTGCACCTTCCAAAAGGAAAAACAACAGTCCTATTGGGTACCTATTGTTATGTTCAAATCGAGTTCCAACAGTATATTCTGTTTCAATCTTTGGATTTAAAAATTTTTTAAATTCAATTCATTTAATTTAAAATTAATTTATTTAATTTAATTTAGTTTAGAAAAAAAATTAAAATTCAAAATTTAATTTAATTTTTAAATTTTAATGTCTAGGTTTAACCCCCTAATATTTGTAGATCATCCTTCTAATTTCTATTTGTTTCAGCGTATACTATAAAACTGAATAATGGATGATATATATTTAGTAATAAAGAAAATTACATTTCTCTCAAATTGATGATTTTAGCACTCTTTCAACATAATATATTTAATTTTCAAGCAATATTCAAGTTGAAATATATCAAGAATTATTGAAGCTTCTGTTTGGAAACTATACAAATTTGCAACAGTAGTCAGTATACGATTGAAATGTAGATTTGTCCATTTTTTAATATTCTAATTTGAAAATATTTAATTTCGAATGTTCTCTTCAAAATGTTTAGCCAATAAGTGTTACAAATTAAAATAGTGCAATTTTGAAAAATCTGTTGTCGGAAAGAAAATCGTAAATGTCTTATAACCGAAAGCCTAAGCTGGAAATAAAGAATAGGTGAATTTAAAGTATTATGAATAAATTTGTGTTATATTAGCCGTTGGGACTATTTTTATATTTATATACTGAAGACGTTGGACATGTTATTTTAGGCAATCAACGAAAAGGTTCAAAAATATTTCAAGAGGGAACGTGCATTTTTTATGAACTAGCTGTAAATGCCTGGATTTTTATTTCATAACATTGAAGAAATTTGAAAATACGTTATTAAATTTCTTCAAATATAAAGATATTAACAATTTTTCGAAATAATAATTGACAATTCCTAATTAAAAGCATTCGGAAAAATTTTCATCAGATGCTGTCGAAATAGGAAAATTTTGAAAGAAACTTTCCAAAATTGGACAGTTTCATTAGAAAGGAGTTTTTGTTGTATCAGTACCACTTCAAAGCATTCATAATTAAAAAATTTTATTTCTAATTGAAGAATCCCGAAATCGAAAGATTTCAGATTAAAATTTCGAGAACGGGACAATTCAAAACTGTTCAAAACTGAATAATTTCAGATTAACATTTTGAAAATTAGATCATATAAAATTCAACTAAATTCGAGTTGTGTTATTTATCATTCGAAGCGTTCAAATTTTAATAAATTAAAATTTCAAACTTTGGAATTTCAACAATTCAAAATTAAAAGTGATTATAATCCTGCAATTAGAAACTGAAAAACTGAATTGAATTGTTCAAAGTCAAAGCTTCTGAAATTTCAGAATTTTAAATTGTTAGTACAAGCTGAAAAAATTTTCAATTATATAGACTTTTACAATTGAATTATTCTACAAAAATGTAAGAAATAAAGTAATTTTGAGCACGCAACAATAAAAATAAAAACATTTCTAATACGGAGCGTTGAAAATTGAGCAAACCTCAAATCATTTAGAACTGATCCAATTTTCAATTACTTAGAATTGCGACATTATAACGTTTTTATACTCTTCACCTTTAAATTTTAAATTGTTTCAAGTACATTAAAATTGTCTCAAAATTAACATTCTGCAAATTGTCAACTATACTTTTCTGAATTTCAACAATTCAATTTCAATTGCAAAATTAATACTGTTGAAAGAGAAAGATGGAAAATTCAGCGTTCAACATGAGAATTGGAAATGTCTAAAATTTTAACCAGTCAGAATTCAAACAATTTATTCAATTACCAAGGTCTCAATTTCATATCAAACAATTTTCATCTGTTCTGATTCTAAGTAACATATAATTTCTAACTTTTTAAATATAATTTATAACTTTTTAAATATAAATCGTTTAGCTTTCAACACTTCATTCAGAATCATTATTCAGTCTTTGAATCTTCCAATCAAATATATTTGAAATGATTCATTCGTGAAAATCTTCAACTAAAAGTTTAAATATTATTACGTTGGAAATTTTTTAATATAATGCAAAAGAAGATCGCTATGCTTCAAATTTTTTAAATTGCACCATTTAAATTGGAAAAAAGCAGAAAATATTTGTATTTAACATTTAAACCAAACAACTCAGCAAATTTTGCAATTTTAAATGATTTGATAGTGTAACTAAATTACCATTTTCAATATGTATGTAATATTGTATCATTATTTTAGTTGGCTGAATTAATTTCCAGACGGGCAGGCTGTGCATGCTCAAGGCATAGAATCATTTTTGCAAGAAATATGTTTTTTTAAAAGGATTTTAGACGACACGTATTTCACAAATTTAAAGAAAATTTCATTCTAAAGATGGGACTATTTGAACTTTCAAAACCTGTGATGCCCTTTATCAAGAATTTATCGAGAGGAAAAAATCGATATGTGCAGTATCTAAAACAACATAGAAATTTTACATGTTCTTTTCTACTCTGATAGATCTTTTCATTCTAGTTTGAAAACTATATTAATATCATATATATTAATGTGAGATAGTTGCGCTTTTTTCCTGAAATTTTTAACTTTTTGGCACCCTTCACTTAGTGATGTGATAATCAATGCAAGTTAATGAAAATAGTTGTTTAAACAATTTACTATTTTTAAAAACTATCTCCTCTCAGATAAGTGTTAGAAAGTTCCGGTTTTTTCTGAAATGGTTGACTTTGCTTTGCCTTGTTATAGTTATGAACGAATACTATATAAACATGAGAGAAAAACATATTTTGAACAATCTTTTTTTTTCGTGAGTATATTTTGCTGGGGGGGGGGGGGCTGATATCAAAATATGTTCAATTACAAATTTTTCTCCTACGCTCTGCAATGAACTTTTGGTTATAATTGAACACAAAATTGTTACAAGTCATATGCAGACCTAGTCCTCCCACCTACTCTATTTCATTCCTTGTTTGTGTCTCTTGTGTAAGGATAGCTTTTTTGTGAATAATTTTTTCAAACATTGCGAAAAGAGCAAAAATAATTCACTTAAAAAAGTAAAATATCATTTCAAAAATTATTTTTGTTGAGGTTCACTTGTTATTTGTTCATCACTGAAAAGTCAAAGCAAAATCAAGATTACAAAAAAAAAATTTCTAGCATTACTATTAGCACTTATCTGAGTGAAGATAGTTATAAACAATTAAAAATTATTTGAAAAATTATGTTCGTTGAACTGGCTTTAATTGAAAATTGAACACAAAATGAAAAATTAAAAACAAACTAGAATTGTCTAGCTTTGTTTAAAAACCCCAAAAAATCATGATTAGCGCTAAAAACTCGCAAAACCCATTTTTTCACGTATGGGTTTTTTTGGGACCCTATAAAACAGACTTAGGTGGGTGATATTTGATAATGAATATATTTGACTTGTATTCTATGGCTATTTGTGAAGAGAAGTATTGAGTTTCAACTCCATTCAGCTAATATTGACGATTCTAAATAAAATGTACAAAAACGTCTCTTTTCCTGATGGGAAATACGTACTAAACTTCAAGGGCTTGCGACACCTCTGAATATCATTTTTTTTAAACCGAAAAAATGTATTTGTTTTGTGTATTGAAACAAATTTCCGGTAACAAATTTTGACCAACCTCAATTGTATATTGTCTCCGACGAGACGCATTTTCTCCGAGGAAGGATCCCCCCCTTTCCCCTTCCGGAGCTAATATTAAAATATTTGCAACTCCAAATTTTTCTATTACGTTTTACAATAAACTTCTTGTTGTAATGTAAAACAAAACTTTCACAAGTCATTAAATGACCTAGTTCTACCACCTCACTAAGTTTAAAGTGGACAAAAAGTTAAAAATTTCAGAAGAAAACCGCAACTATCTGGCAATAATATAGATGAAGATAGTTATAAACAACAATAATTTGTTCGTACAATTATTTTTGCTCAAGTCAAATGATTATTAGGTCACTCCAGGTGAAAAATAGACAAATAATTGAAAATTTCAGAAAAAGCAGCAACTTTCTACCATGAAGCAAAGATAATATCATTAGCAATAATAATAAATTGTTCGATCAATTATTTTTGTTAAATTTGATTGAATATCACTTTACTTTAATCAGATATTAGAAAAAAAAGTCAAAAATGTTAGATAAAACCGCAACTTTCTAGCATTTATCTAAGAGAAGATAGCTAATAACAATAGTAATTTGTTTAAACAATTTTTTTCTGAACCAAAATGAATATTAACTCATTTCAAGTGATAAGTGGACAAAAAGTTACAAGTTTTAGAAAAAACCGCGGTTTCTAGCATTATTGAAAGAGAATATCTTTAACAATAATAACAAATATGTTAAACAATTTTTTTATCAACATAAATTATGTATCAACTCGCTCTCATTGAAAATTGGACAAAAAGTGCAATTTAAAAAAAAAATGCGACTTTCGAACTCTATTCTAAGCGAAAATTGCTAAAAACAATAGTAAATTGTTTGAACAATTTATTTAGGCATATAATTGTCAGTATAAATTAGTATTTCATGTATCAGTAGAAATTTGAATTTAAAAAACCGCAAGCAAATCATAATTAGCGCCAAAAACGAATTTACGAGAGATCTCTGAAGCGACATATTATAATAAATAACTGTTTAAAAAATAATTTCTTCTAAACTAATGATATTTCGAATGAGCTTAGTTCTCTGATTATGAATCAATTGTCAGATCACATAGATACCTGGGAGACATGGACGCCAGGTAAGAATTCTACCTCCCAGACGTGGCAACACCGCTTGAGGTGAGTACGTATAACGTCTAACGCGCTTCCTTATATATAGAGGAGGTCACTTCGTACATCCAGTATCACAAATATATATAAATTCCAAAATGAAAAATTGTTACCCCTCTTTTGAGAAACCTGATCAGAAGGCCCCCCTCAACGTATATATGCATATAAATTTCAAATATTTTCACGGAAAAAAGCGGAGGCGAGAACGTAGGGTGAACTACACGGAGGTGACAACGTACAGTCTATACATATATATATATATATATATATATAT
>CAKNYM010031511.1:34152-54896 GCA_932195095.1 Andricus curvator
GTAACTGAAAAATAACTTGTAATGAATTCTTGTATAAATATTTGTACAAGAATTCATTACAAGTTATTTTTCAGTTTGATTAAACACGAACATTAACGAAAGAGTCATTGTCATCATTACCTCAAGCGCTTTGGTGGGGGACTGCCTGTTCGCCGTGACGCGCGCACGCCACACATGCTCACACGTACATACAATTTGTACCCTCTGCTGTTCCCAAAATATGCCCCAGATCCCAAAATTTTAGGGGACTGTTTTGCTTACTTTTACTTCCCCTACGCCCCCTAAAGGGAACCAGAAATCTCGCAGGACACCCTGTATAGGCAAGAAAGGTATCCAAATAAATAATAAAGCATTTCTTATGGTTGGTCATATGCTTGGGATTCTTATCGCTTTATTCGGGTATCGAGTAGCGAGCGAGGACTAGAGATAATATCCACAAGTGTTTAAACGTTTTGTTTTAGATACATTGACGCACTGAACGACTAAGGCTGTATGCATTTCATTATCCTCTGCTTTCGTTCTCTAAAGATCAGTTCTTTTTACTGCTCTTAAAAGTTTGATTTCTTAGTCAACTCACAAAGTTCGATAAAATCATTCTTTTGCCATATGCCAGGTCCGTCAACCTCTCGACGTGTCGCATGTAATACGATACTACAAACAATTTCGACACTCGAGAAAGAGATAATAGAGCATGCATGAAAGAATTTTCCATAAACAACTTCAAGCTTATTTTAATGACGCATTACATTTGCGTTCCAAAAATTATATCCCGAACATGTTGATTATAATGTAGAACGTTCTAGAACATTAAGATAAAGAGGAAGATATGTTACTAGACAAGGATAGCAAATGTGCATCTATAAAAGGCGCGCTTCGCATATATTTCTCTCAGTTGTCATCAAACATTTGATAAATACACAAGCATAAAAAAGTAAAGTGAAGATTGATATAGTGCTTTGAAATATTTTTTGAACTGTTTTCGTACAAAAGTACAGTCTGTACACTTTAATATACACTTTTTTCGACATTCTAAAAGTTTGTTATTAACATACATTCAGTGACATATACCACGTGTGAACTGAAAATGAGAAAACTGTTGTTGAAAATCGGTTAGTGCTCATTCATATTTTAAAATTACACTCCGCGACACCTGTTGGAATATTATTTGTGAAATTGCTTGACTATAAAAGTCTCTTCATAGCGATTTTTTTTTAGTTGTCTTCTAACCATCCTGTGATAATTTATAACTCAAAATGGACTCATTGGACTGAAAGAAGAGTATTCAGATATATGACGATGCATATGACATTTTACATGAAAATGCAACTACTCCAGAAATTGCATAATGGATTCATCAATGCACTCAAGATATTCGGAGGCTGAATAAAATTTTGCGACAGGGAAAGCAGCATCTATCTCTGGGCGATAAAAATAAACTTCAAACAACCATTGGCCTACTAACATCGAAAAGCAGGATATTTAAGAAACTTCAGAAGAGTGGAACTGGTGTCAATGAGGGCTTGGATAGGAAAGGAGACAGAATCAGATGGCAAGATCTGGAGTCTGCATTTAAAAGTCGAGTGAGAACAGGTTTGATTGTAAATTTAACTCATAAAGATTTAGATAGTTTTTTCGAAGATTCCGAAACAATGATTACTCACAGATTAAAAAATGCTTCGAAAAGTTTCGGTCAGTTTCTCTCAGAATGGTTTGAGAGTAAAGTCAGATAGCAACTTTTGGCTAAAGTAGAGGATTTTCAGCAAACAAAATCTGGCTGGAAATTAAAAGAAATCATAAATGTAAATGTAAATATGAATAAATATGCACCTATTTCAGTAGGCTCATCAACATTTGTGAGATTGCCTAAATTTATTAGAGGCAAAAGAGCAGTTGTAAATGTTGAGAACAGTGATGAGTACTGTTTTCTCTGGTCGGTAATGGCCGCTCGTTTGATACACTCCTGAAACGTGATGGAATCAGTTTTCCTATCACTTGCGAAGATACCAAAGAATTTGAAAAAATGAATGAATTGCGTATAAATGTTTACGGTATTGAACAATAAAAAAAAGAGGAAAAAAGATGAGATATTCCCCCTGTATATAAGCAATAAAAAATCGATATGCCCTACTATTCACCTGTTGTAGTATAGTATACCATTGAGCCATTTCCCTTTCAGGGTAGGCGTGACACTACCCGATTCGGGTAGTGTTTCTAGGTGGATAGTTTCTTGTAGTAAATAACTACTACAAGTGTGGGCTCACCACACCCACGATGTTCGAACAGCACGCAGTATTCTCGAAAGGTCACCCATCCAAGTACTAAACGCACCCAACGCTGCTTAACTTCAGTGATCTGACGAGAACTGGTTTTTTCAGCGTGGTATGGCCGTTAATGCTTGAAAATACCGATTTTGATTTTGATGGCAGCGAAAGTAATCTAGTGTATCATTTCGCAGGGATTAAAAATCTAACTCGACTCATAAGATCTCAATTTTCGAAAAACGATCATCGCACATGGTGGTATGATAGGTGCTTGTGTCATTTTAAATTTGAAAAATCTATAATGAACCACCGAGCTGATTCTGAAAATTTGAATAATTGTGGACTACTAGTTCCAACAGACGAGGGTGGGAACATATTAAACTTTAAAAATTATACATACAAGGAAAACGTACAATATTTGCTAGAGTCTATTACAAATCCACAAATAGACAAGGCGTATAAAAAGCATATCCCCACGAGTGTTGCGTATTATACACAGAGCAGTTTCAATGATTCCACTTCAGAACCTAAAGTTTATCGCGAAAAAAATTGTATTGAATGGTTCGTAAAAGAGTTAAAAGACCTAGCAGTAAAAGTAAATTCTCGTTTACAAAATCCGGTACCAATGGAAAAATTAACATCAAAGCAATCAAGGCATTCTATTCGAAATTAAATGATTGCCACATTTCCGATGAAGATTACCAACATGCGTGTAAAGTGTGGGAAACTTTTGATTTGCATTTAGGTCAGTATTTAGATCTGTACCTCAAAACCGATGTTTTACTTTTGGCAGACATTTTTGAAAATTTTAGAAAAACTTGTTTTGCAACGTGTAAATTAGACCCTTTGCACTATTACACATCATCGGGACTTTCTTTTAATGCAATGCTAATGTATACAGGAATTGAACTGCATTTACTAACTGATGCAGAAATGTTACTATTAATTCAAAAATCAATCAGAGGTAGTGTTTAACATTGCTCAAATAGATTTGCAACAGCAAACAATCGATTTATGGGAGTAGATTTCAATCCATTCGATCCAGAGTCATACATTTTTTATTTTGACATTAACAATCAGTATGGTAAAGCTTCGAGTGAATATTTACCATATCAGGATTTTGAATGGTTTGAAAGTTTTGAAAATAATCGAAATTTTTTTAATGTATCTGGTGATTCACCTGAAGGTTATATTCTTGAAGTGGATTGAGAGTACCCAGAAGAACTTCACGATTTGCACAAGGACCTTCCATTATGCCCAGAACACTTTGTGCCTCCTGGTTCAAAATGTACGATTCCAAAGTTAGTAACCAATTTGCTACCAAAGAAAAAGTATGTACTACATTATCGAAATCTAAAAATGTACTTGAAATTAGGCATGAAATTAAGTAAAATTCATCGAGTACTAAAATTCAAACAAAAGGCATGGTTGAAGGACTACATTGATTTAAATACAGATCACAGAAAAAGAGCAACCAACGAGTTTGAAAATAATTTCTATAAATTAATTACCAATTCCGTTTTCGGAAAGACTATGGAAAACATGAGGAAGCACAAAGATGTTAGGCTTGCAATGAAATGGGAGGGGAGATATGGTGCAAAAGCTTTAATTGCTAAACCAAATTTCCATAGTTGTACCATATTTGATGAAGATATGGTAATCATTGAAATGAATAAAACTACAATTTTCTTCAATGAACCTATCTACATTTGATTCACGGTTCTTGATATATCCAAAATTATCACTTACGATTTTCATTATAACTATATTCTGCCAAATTTTGGAAATTGTGCAAAATTACTATATACAGACACATTCAGTCTCATCTACCATTTCACTGTTCCCAACTTTTACGAATATATTAAACGGGATATTCATAAATTTGACACGTCAGATTATTCTCCAGATAATGTTTATGGAATTCCTCTAAAGAATAAAAAAGTATTAGGCTTGATGAAGGATGAATGCAACGGCAAAATAATGACTGAATTTGTGGGCTTAAGACCGAAATTATATGCATATAAAGTTTTGGGCGAAGAAGCTGAAAAAAAGAGGGCTAAGGGTGTCAAAGGATCAATATTGAAAACAATTACTTTCGACGATTATAAGCAGACTCTCATATCTTGCCAAAATCTGATAAAAACACAACACCTAATCCGAAGCCGAAAGCATGAGGTTCACTCCATCACCCAAGATAAGATTGCTCCCAGCTGGCATGACGATATATATGTATATATATATATATATATGTATAGACTGTACGTTGTCACCTCAAAAATATATATACACTAGACGTTGTCGCCTCATGTATAACGTTGTCACCTCCGAAAACGGAGGTGACAACGTTTTGCCTATTTTTCGATGTAAATCCATTTTAGATGGACTTTTATTGCATTTGGCGAAAAAACGTTCGGAGGTGACAACGTTCATCCTTTATCAGCAGTATCGCCTACCTAGTTCGGGTATATATCACCGGCGCTAGTGTCGCCATACTAGCAGATACAAGCTGTACGTTCTCACCTCCAGCATATATAACTCCAATCACAGGTAAGAGGCACACCTTCCCACCTCCGTGATTTGGCAACACTGCATTTACTCTCAGTGAATCAGCAGGTGCCTTTCGCCGGCCGAAATTTGAAAACTGTCAAATAGTAAGATTCAATCGTGAATATAAAAGCTTGAAAATGGTTCAATATTTATAAAAATGAGTATCTTTATGTTTTTGAGGCCACTGAATTTAAATTTGGTATCAGAATTCCAAAATTCACAATGTTTGATACCAAAATTTGAAAATCGTTGAATTTGTATGCAAATGAGTATTTGTAAGTTTTTTAGGTCGTTGAGTCCGAATTTGTTATCAGACTTCAAAAATTGAAAATGAAGCATATAATATCGCAAATAAAATTTTTTTTAAGAGGTTTGAATTTGATGAAAATTAGTATTTATACGTTTTCAGGGTAGCTGAAGAGAAATTTCGCTCTAAAATTTGCAAATTTTAAAATTCTAGAGATTTTTTGGGGCTGCTGAATACAAATGTGAAAGTAAATTTTTTCAACTGTTTTTTTTTTAATTAATCTGTTTCACATGAAATGTTAAGTTCTTTTTTTCTTGTTGAGAATTAATTTTCTTGGCTGAAAATGTTACTGCTTGGTTGAAAATTATTCCGTTTTGGTTGAGGATTCAGCTGTTTTGTTCAAAATTGGTCGTTTTTTAGTTTAATTCAACTATTTTTGTCTTCAAAATAAAAACTCTTTTGGTTGAAATACGACCTATCCAACATATTTCAACAGCATATTTCATTAGGAATACATTTTTTGCGGAAAAGCGACTACTTGGTTTAAAGTTGAACTACATTGTAAATAATGAATTTTTTGGTTAAACATACATGGTTTTAATTTGAAATTCACCTAGTTGGTCGTAAATGAACAGTTATGTAAAAAATTCGTCTTTTTGGCTAACAGCTTGAGAATTTATGGTTTTTTGAAAATCCATGCTTTTGATTGATAATTGAACTATTAATTTGAAAATGTGACTATTTTGTTAGAATTCCGTTTATTGTATGTGGACAATTCAAATATTTTGTTATAAATGTACTGTTTTGTTAAAAATTAATAATTTTGGTTTATTCATTTGAAAATGTAACTATTTGGTTGAAAATTCTTTTTTTTTTCAATTAACTTTTTGAACTGAAAATTTAGTTATTTCACGTTTGGTTCAAAATGTATCCCTCACAAATTTATGATTCAACTTTTTGGTCGACAATTAATTTTTTTTGAAAATTCATCTTTTTGTTATATGTAACATTATTCTTGTTTGTTAAAAAATCATCCTTTTGTTTGAGGATGCAACTATTTTGTCAAGAATTTGTAATTTTCCATTGGAGTTAACTGGTTGATAATTTGCTTTTTTCCGTTCAAAATATGTTTCTTCAACTGAAAATTTAATTATTCCATTTTTCGTTGAGAATTTATCTTTTCTAGTTAAAAATTTAATCATTTGGTCGTAAATTAAATTTTTCGTTGAGAATTAACATTTTTCGTTCAAAATTGAACTACTTTTTTCAAAATATCTATTTTTTTTTTAATTCTTTTGTTTTTGTGGAAGAACAATTTTTTTATCTAAAAAGTTTCACTCCACTTTTGGTTGAAAATGTATCGCTTATAAGTTAAAAATTCAACTATTTTGTCGTAAATGAACTTTTTTCTTAAAATTTCATATTTTTGGTTGAAAATTAAACTATTTATTTCATAACGTGACTTTTTGGTTGGAAAATCATTTTTCTTTCAATTACTTTTTTATCTGAAAAATTATTTATTACACTTTTGGTTGAAAATTTATCTCTTTATCAGTTAAAAATTCTGCTATTTGGTCGTTAATTACCTTTTATGTTGAGAAATCATATTTTTTGCTGAAAATTAAACTTTTTTCGCAAATGTAAGTATTTTGTTGGAAATTCTTTTTTTTTAACTTGATTTTCTTATCTGAAAATATAATTATTGCACTTTTGGTTGTAAATGTAGCCCTCATATTAAACTGTAGCCCTAATTGTGATTCAACTATTTGGTAGAAAATTCATGTATTTTCTTGAAAATTCTTTCTCTTGGTTTTAACATTAACCTTGTTTGTTGGAAATTCATCATTTTCTTTGACGATTCTACTATTTCGTCGAAAATCCGTAATTTTTCATTGGATGCAACTGGTTGATAATTCTTCTTTTTTGATGAAAATTAATTTTTTTGAATTCAAATTTCAACTATTTGTAGTAAATTGATTTGTCTTTCAATTTTAATTTTCAAAATTCATCTTCTAAGGAAGAAAAGTAATTTTACATGGTTGAAAATTCATCTTTTTTGGCTGAAAATAATCTTGTTGGTTCAAGTTCGTCTTTTTGGCATGAAAATTCAACTCTTTGGCTTAAAATGCAACTACTCAATTTTGTTGACGATAATGTTGGCACTTAATGTATCGATAAGGATTACCATATCATTTTTTTATCTGAACTTGCTCCTTTTGGTGAAAAATATGAGCATCATTTTTCTTTCAGAATTCGCATTAAAAATATTAATACATTCACAATTATTTCAAAAAACTAAGAGTCGTATCGGAAAACGAAAAACACCTCTAGATTCGTCTCCGAAATATCTAGATGCCGTATTCTTTCGTTCTTTGTTTAAACAATTTTCAAACAATCACATTGTTTTCTATAGTTCTGCAATTGTTATAAACAAAGTAATTGTCGGAATTAAAAATGGACAATACTATTGCATTCCTTTCGAAAATATCTCGATGCGACTTTTTTTTCTAAGCATTGGTTGAACAATGAGGTCATATGTTGCTTAGCGTACATTTGCTGTGTGCCTGTAGATATGTATTTGAAACATGCAGGCTTTTTCATTTCGGATTGAACCATTTTTAATTCGGAATAAACACAAGAGGTCGTTCAACTATTACTGCATTTTGAAATTCTTTAAAGTGGAAATTTACGCTCATAAATAAAGACCTGAAATGACATTTTTTTCAAAGTATATGCTTTCAAAATATATTTTATTATAATTATTTTTTCTTGGAATTTTTCACCAAATTTTATTTTACAAATTCATACTTTTGAAGTTGATAAATTTTTTGCATCGTAGAGGTTTTTGTTGGGGCTTTGTTTTTTGAAATATTTTTTTCCATAATCAATTTGAGAATGTATTAAAAATAGAAGAAATTATGAATCGAGGCCTTTAAAATCAGAATAACTAGACAATCGTCCAACATCTGGAATGACAATGAAGTTGAATAAACAAAAAAAAAATACGTTTATAAGAAACTAGTAATATAAGAAGACTATGAATTTTTATAATAATTTTGTTATTTAAATTGATTTTATGGTTCTTCAAAGTTGAAAAGCTTCGAATTTTAGAGTTATAAATTAGATCGAAAATTTCGAAACTGGAACTCAAACTGACAAGAGATTAATTCTATTGTTGGAGAACTCCGGAATCATATCAGTGTAGTAGCACTATTTATAATGTCCAGTTTCAACAGCTCAGGTACACCTACCTCATCACCTAGTCTACACCGCACCAATTGCTCTTCTGAGCTCTCTTTCGCCGACCCTTACCTGCGGGGGGTCCTTTGTACTAATGAGGAGTGAAATACGTAACATGATTTTCTTTTAATTTTACAATTATACATTTAATAATATTATATTAGAAATCTATGTTTTTTGGCGATTCCAACGATATGTCACTTATGGTAAATAGTCAAAAATTAGAATCTTTCCAATCCACCCCGTGTTCAAGCAACCTTCATCGAAATTTAATGTATAATTTTGATTTAAAAAATATACATTATTCACATTTAGTGACTTTTTGGGTTAGAAAGGAGTCACTCGTTGATTTTTTCAAATTAATTAGAATGTATGTAAAATATTTTAATTATCACTTTTCTTCAACTTATTTGTCACATAAATATATTAAATCATTTTATTTTTATTTCATAATGTAATTTCAAAAACTCAAGAGTAAAAAAATGTGAGATTTTACACAAGTTTCAAGTCCATATCTGTGCAAACTTCAATGTCGTGAAAAGTAGACTAGTGGAAATAGCTAATCAATTAACAAAAATTCCGAAGGTCTTCAAAAAAATTTTATATTTTTTTTCATATGTTGAACATAAAATAAAATTTTGCATAACGTGATCGGGTCGGCAATTTGTTTAAAAGAATTTTTTGCAAAATTTTCCCCTCATTGTTCCACGAAAATTTAAAACATTTTGCAAACTTTAGTGAGTAATTATATACTCAGTCTCTATCCTGTATCAAATTTGCAAAACGTTCATGATGCAGCCACGTTATTAATTATAAACAAATAAATATTTTGTTAATCTCTCCTGAGCGAAAATACTGAAGATTTTTCAAAATGTTGTTTCTGCTTTTATCCGTTGAGAAGAGACTATTGTATGATTTGCAAAACTAAATACATTTCGCAAATTATCGTTTTTCAAGTTGTTACATTTTTTGCCATTCGACTCCTAAAATTTCAGCGGAAATTGCAAAGGTTTCGTTTTTAGGTACCGATTGTTAGAAATGTTGGGATCTGAAAATTATGAAATTTGCAAAACGTTTCTTGGCTGGCAATGGTGATTCATTCGAGCGACAAGATCCGAGAAACGCCCAAAAATATTTTTGTTCATCGCCTTGACAACGATCTGCCATCCCATATCGTCTCATTAAAACGAACTTCTTGTCAAATCGATCGATCTGACCGAACAGCCGAGAAGCTCGTTTCCAAAATTTTTAATATTGCTATATTCAAATTAATATAAGTAGAAAATGAGTTGATGGACGTAGAAAGGCCTTTTTCAAGGTTAACGCTAACTTTTACCTTCATACCTGAGCAATATTAAAAAAATATACAATTTTGTTTCATAAAATACTTCAGACTAATGCACTAAAGAAACTTCATCAAATTTTTCTTCAAATTAAGAAAATCTAAAAAGTCTTTGAAGTTTCGTATTTTTTAGAATTTATATTTTCTATGAGAAAAAGTTTATTCCGAACATATTTTTATACAGAGGTCCAACTATCTACAGTAAAAGATATCATTGAAACATTTTTTGTAGCGTTTTGATTACGGCTTCTTGCATATCCTTGGAAGTTGAGGAAATCATTGATCTCATGGCATTGTTTGTGGAAAATTCGCATTTTGTCCAAATAGGCGGAAAATTCTTGGGTTACTTCATCATCAAAGAAACATTTCGGCAGATATTTTCTCGCTACCCATTCCACCACTATACAATTGAAGATTTTTTTGATCAAATTTCTAATAAAAGACCAAAGGTAGAAATAGATCAGATATGAAATTATTATATCAGAACTCGAGCAGAGAAATTACACTTTCCAGGTGGATTCATATATTTAAAGAAACTCATTTTTCATTTTTAATAAAGACCGAATTTATTACAAATTGGATAGGCTGTGCAAAGTGAAGTCACCAAATCGTTTTAAGGCAAAATATGTTGTTTTTCAATGTTGTTTTTAAGGGATTTCAGTTGACTCATATTTTGCCGTTTAAACAAAAAAATGTTTTGACTAAGTTATGAGAATTAAAAATTTTTAAGGTGGTAATGTATTTTACAAAAAAAAAATCGTTGCCGTTTTTCTGAAACTCTTCAACCTTCATTTTCTCAACAAGGCCACCTTTTTATTTTTTCTTGATTTTTTTTCTAAGTCGGTATTAATAGGGTGCATTTATCGAAAAATTATTTATTTTGTGCCTACATTTTAGAAAAGAGAAAATTGAGTTCATTTCAATGAAAAATAAAAATTTGTATTTTTTCAATAACGAAACGATATTTGAAAAAAAAAGGTCGAGAGAGTGAAGTTCTTCCGCTTGAAAATTTGTAAAAAAAAGTCTGCAAACACTTTTCTGCTCTTGCCCCTTTTTCTTGAAATTTTCGCTAAAAATGCAATAAATTCGGTTACAACTGTCTTTTCCTTGTAACAATGCAATTTTCTAACACTTTATAAACGAAATTTTTTCAACTTATAGATTTACACATTAGATTTTTTTACAAAATATTACAAAATACAATGTTTTAATTGTTCCAATTAAATTTAATTAAAAAGAACAATTGTAGCCCATTAAATTAAAATAAATAAAGTAAAATTATATCAAAATGAACAGGTTAATCGTTTTAATTGTTTTAATCTAATTTAATTGAGAAAAATACAATTATAGCCGATTCTAATAATAATAACTTTAGCGAACATTTTGAAAAAGAGGCAAGATAAAGAAAAGGTCTAAGAAACTTTTTTTCTTAATTTTTCAAGTGGCACAACTAAATATTATGTTTCGAAACGATTTCGTGACTTCAGCATGCTGGCTTTCCAGCCTTCCCGATTTAAAATGTATTCGGTCTGAATGTTACTTTATTTTGTTGTTAAATTTAGAAAAGGTAACATTTTTCATCTTGAAAGACTAAATATCCTTTTTGCTTCCTCATAGAGGAAGCTTTATAATGGTAACATTTTCCAGAATTTTCAAATTCATTTAATTAAACCCTCCCTAATTTAAAAATATCTAATACAATGTTCGAAGCAATTGTTCGGATGTGTGTGTGTGTGTGTGTGTGTGCGTGGATGTGTGGATGTGTGTGGGGATGTCACGCTTTTTTGTGAACACGATAACTAGAAAACGGTTGCAGATAATTCGATGAAATTTGCAGGGCTTATTTTCCTCACTAATATCTTGAATCTGACCGAAGGATTTCTAAAAATATTTATTGCATTTTTTTTTAGCACTCAATAATATTTCAAAAATCGGTTTTTCATAGTAAAACTTCCTTTATTAGCATAATTCAAAGCTAATGCAAGAATATAAAAGATTCCTTGGTTCGAGACGAATCGATTGATATATAATATTAATCAATTTTATTGAGAGGGAAGTTATGGTAATTTATATATTTTGAAAATCGGGTTTTTATAGTAAAACTTTTTTCATTCACATAATTCAAAGTTGATTCAAGAACAGAAAAGATTCCTTGGTTCCAGACGAATCGATTGACCTACAATATGAATACATTTTATTTAAGAGTAAGGAAGCTATGGTAATGCATAATATTTGGAAGCACGGCTTTTCATAGTAAAACTTGTTTAAATACCATAATTCAAAATTAATGCAAGAACGGAAAAGATTCCTTGATTCGAAGCGAATCTATTCATCTGTAATAATAATACACTTTATTGAAGATTAGTCAAGTTATGCTCATTTATAATATCTGAATCATCAGTTTTAAACAGAAAAACTTTTTATCGACATAATTCAAAGTTGACGCATGAATAGAAAAGACTTTTTGATCATAAATTCTCAAATAGAGTAATTCTGACCATATGTTTGTAAAGAAATCATAAAGCTGGGGAAGGGATAGGGTGCGACAGAACTTTTCCTTTCCCTTTTCCAGCTCGAAAAATTATTATTTGGAATACAAGATTTGATTTGTCTGCTCTGTCTTTGCATTTAAAACATTTTTTGTATTATTTTGTAATTTTGTATTTTTTGTAAATTTCTATTTTTAAATTGAGCAAATGAAGACTTTGGTTTGTATATTATTGAAAAAAATAACTAATGCTTCCTCTGTGAGGAAGCAAATACATTTGCTAACGGGAAGCAAAGTGCTCGTGAAATGAGCACCATATAATTATAAATACAAACAAAGTGGAAACACTCGAGATCGAATTCACAGCTAGTTTCATATTAATAATATTAATCTTCGATTTACTGTACGAAAATAAAAATAATGTAGAAAGTTCTTTACTAATTTTTTTATCAAAAAAAGATTTATTTTATTGAAAGTAATGTTTTGTAAGATTCTAACAAAAATCATATTTCCATTAAAACAGGCTTTAAAAAGAGTACAAATTAATTTTTTGGCTTCTCATTTCTTTAAAAAATATAAATGTGTTTGAAATTTATTGAAATTGAAAAATTATTCGAAATGCATTTTGAAATTATTGAATTTCTTGCTGAAAATGATAGAATGTAAAATTTGAATTAAATTATGTTTAAATGCTTATCAATAATACTTCTTTTGGCTGCTGGTCTGCACGATCAGAAAAGGCTCTCTTGTATTCCTCAGCATGGAATTTTTTTAAATATCAGGTAGTCCCAGTTGTATTTCCATCCGTTATTTTTATTATAATTTCCAACTTTTGTGCAGAGCAAGCCTCACATTTTGCGAACTTCTTTTCATCCCTGTATCCGCATTCAAAAATACTTCCTAGAACTTCCTTTCTCCTTCTTGTTGTCACTGATTTCGATTCAGTATTATTTATATATACACACTTCTATTTTCCAACCGAGCAAGTCGCACCTACCCCGAAAGGGAAATGGCCTAATGGTATAATAATAATAATAAAGTATCACAAGTGACGTTTCTCGATTATTTTCAAGGACCTCGTTCGATGTCTTTCGAAAAATGAGACGATACGATTCGAAATTTAACAAATGAATACACGAGATGATCGTTCGAAAAAAGGGGCTGATAACGAACGAAGTCGAGTGAAACAGTTGAATTTCTCGTGTCGACGTGAATCACTAGCCGGAAATAATAATAAAATTGCAATTACAAAAATCATATTACATTTCCAAAATGTTTCCAACTTGGAAACGTTATTAATTATAAACGAATTATTATTTTGTTTACCACTTTCCAGTCGAAATCTAACAAATATTAAATTTGCAAAACGTTGCACTAATCGTTCGCTAATCGTACTGAGTGATAATTAAATTAGTACTAACATCATATTACTCAGAAACATTGATAATGATAAACAAACTGATATTTTTTTAGTTATTCGCCAGATTAAATTCTCAATGTGTTGCACAAGGATTTTCTCTTACCATTGAAGGTTGCTATACAGTTTGTGATAGATTTACTGTTTTTTTATTGGATAACGTAATGTGGCACGAATACATTGCATTATATATCATTTTTGAGGTTTTTTTAAGGTTTCTCGTTACTCTGAAAAAGTTTTAGAAAGTAATAAAATAACTGCCGGTGTAGAAAAAAGAGGGAACCTTTGAAAAAAACGAGTAACAATATACAATTCATGAATTGCGTGAACATTTTTTTAAAGTGAATATTTGTTTAAATCATTTTTGTAAGGTAATCGGAACATGATTAAAATTATTAATTTATTTTTAATAAGTTTCATTACTTTCGCTTACTTCATGGATTTTTTAACCTACAGCCAATTGTTCAAACAATTTTTACTGGTTTGAAGAATTATTATCTTTTAATATCACAAATTAATAGCATTTACTTGATGATATGAACTAACTAATACAATGTGAACACCTATTTCTGTACATTTATAAATAAGAATAAATAAATATAACAAGTATGTTCAGAGGTGGATGTTCACAATTATTGATTAGGCCAAAGCATTCAGGAATGCCAATAAAATTCGCGTTTATAACATAATACGTCGTTTGAACAAGTACATATTGTTTGATCAATAAAATACCACTTGGTTTTATTTTGATTGTGAAAAATAACATTGAAACATTTGCTTAAATAAAATCTAGAAATTTTCTCTAATCATTTTTTGATGAGGCTCGTAATTTTCGTTTTAATGGCAACAACTTATATGAAAAATCACAAATTTGAATTTATGAAAAAACGACACAAGCTAGGTGCAGTGAAATTCTTAACGGCAAACACTTTCACGCAAAACAGGAGTCCCGGGCGCAATCAACAAATTACAGATCTTAAAGGTTCAATCTGTAATTGTAATCGATTCTTGCACAAACGCGGCGGAAGAACAAAGACTGAGTGCAAAGCGCGAGACCTAAAAAGAAGCGCACCCATGCAGCGTGCAGATTTTTAAAAATAATTTTATTATTAATAATTTATATTGTATTACACTACGTCACAAAAACATATAAAATACTTATTTATTTGACTTGTATGGCATTTATTTATGTATTTTTTGGCACTAATTCGGAAATTGACATTATTTATTTCGTAGTAGCAATATTTCCGGAGATTTTAAAGATTTAATGTTCAGTGTCACATAAAAAACGAAAAAACCATGTTGCGTGAACATCAGGTCATTTTCGCTTTTAAACCTGCTTTTACGAAGAACGCGAGAAGATAGAACAATTTCGCCTTCAGATACGTATTCTAAAGAAAAAATACCGGAATTTCCAATCAATTAATGATAAAAAAATCTTGTTACTCCATGAGTGCTCCATGAGTTATCTCTTTTTTAGATTTCTTTTATGATAATGGATTATGAAACCGTCCAATTGAATAATCCTCATGTTCGATTCTATGTTTTCAAAGGACTGCGTGATATCTAGAACTTATATGGAAATTATATTACGTTTATTATTATTTCAAGGCAACTAATACGTATGTACTTCAAGTTTTCAACATTCAAAGGACCGAAATGTTATATCACTGATAGTTTTCGAGTTTCACATGGTGAGTTGTGGCTGCAGCAGAAGTTAGCATTACTACAGGTTTTTAACTAAAATTACCAGGCACAAAATTTAGTTTTTGCGGCATATGTGAGCACTAAATAAGCACTGAATTCCTGCGCCAAGTACAATTTGATTCCACTTATAGTTGCCGAGTGTCACATACAAGAGTCATCGGAATCCAGCATTGCTACACGTTTTTGTTTAAAAAAAGTGCCCGGATTTTGTGCATAGCACGAATAAGCGCATACCGGAGTTGTGGCTTCAGGTGAAGCTAGCATTACTACATATTTTTCACCAAAATTACCGGGCACAAAATTTTTTTCTGCAGCATAAATGAGCACAATATAAGCACTCAATTATAACATAGCGCCCATATGGATGTGACAATGTTGTAATTCCAACTTCCGGGACCTGAAATGTTTGTATTTTTTCGCTGGTTTAAAAAAGTACCTAATTTGTTTAATTGCAATTTCAATATTGTTGTCGGTCCCCGTGTGGAAAAATTTCGTGGCGCTCTACTGTTTCTGTCTAGTCCGCCTTGAGTCCACACTGGCGCGCCACAGGCTGACTGTCCAGTGACTAGACTGGGATGTTACGCTCGGATCGACTAGTTTCTAGACAGATCGGCTCTTTTGATAAAAAAGTAATGAACAATTAAATAATACTATTATTTTTCATACGATAAACGTCCAATATATAAATTTTTCAGTTGATTAAAAATATAAAAAAAGCTAAATTTTCTTTCATTTTGTCGGATATGCAATTCAATTCATTACATCCCAATATTTATTTCAATAAAACATGTATAATTTTTAAACATTTAAAGTGCTTGATGTGTGAATAAATCATCGAAAATAATAACGTTTGTATGAGTTGACTTGCGATTAGACTATGAAATAATGATTGTTTATTATTTCAAATAATCAATACGTTAGGCTCAATTATCATTTACGCAATAAATAAATAATTAGAATAAATTAAATGAGTCATTTATAATGATATTTGATTTTTTGGAATATCGTCAATATTATACATAGCATTATACATATTATAATTATTATAAATTCAATAAAAATTTATTAAAACTCTACTATACCTATCATTCAATTGAAAGGAAATGTTTTTGAACATTCTTGAAGAAAATCGTTCTTAAGAATAAAGTTCTTGTATTAAGATTTCGATCACCTTCAACGATTATTGCTTACTCTCTTAAATATGTAAAAGTGTATAATTAATTACTGCTGGAGCATCTGTGCAATTGCGTATTGTGATTTCCTCAATCATTTATTGAAACATGATTATTTTATAAATTCACCTGTGTAATTTTTGCTCAAGTCTAAACCGTGTTTCTATCTAGAAACTAGCTGAAATCTGAACAATCTTCATATATTCAAATTCGTAACGAACTCCTAGATAGCGCCAAGATTGGGACTAGACAGCAGAAAGGTTTGCATCAAACACGTAGCAAAACTAGACAGCGCCAGTGTAGCGTCAGGCTAGTTTTGCGTGAATAGACAGGCTTGAGAAAAACTGTACTGGCTTCAGCATGATTCAAGACTGCCACGAAATTTTCCCACACGGGTCGTGCAACGTTTTGCAAATTTATTATTTTTAAGATTTTGACATTTCCAACATTTGCTACCCAAAAACGCAACATTTTCTATTCTTGCAGGAATTTTATGAGTCGAATTGCGAAAAATGCAACATCAATTTAAAAAACGATGATTTGAGTTATGCATACAGTTTTCTAAGTCATATAATAGTCTCTTCTCAATAGAAAGAAGCAGAAACAACATTTTGCAAAACCTTCGGTATTTTCGCTTGGGAGTGATAAACAAAATAATAATTTGTTTAAAATTAGTAATGTCGCCAAGTCGTAAATAGTTTCCAAATATAATGTGACGTTGGTAATAAGTTATTTATCACTTAGTGCGATTTGCAAAATGTTTGAAATTTTTCGCTAGTTTACAAAAGTAACTAATTTGTTCAATTGCAGCTCTAATATTATTGCCGGCCATACAACGTTTTTTAAATTTGATAGTTTTTAGATCTCGACATTCCTAACATTTTCTGCGCAAAAACGCAATCTTCGCAATTTCCGCTGAAATTTTAGTAGTCGAATTGCAAAAAATGTAACAATTATTTTAAACACAATATTTTGCGTTATGTATTTAGTTTTGCAAATCATACAATAGTTTCCTTTCAATGGAAAAAAGAAGAAACAACTTTGTGCAAAACCTCTGGTATTTTCGCTCAGGAGTGATTAACAAAATGTTAATTTGTTTATAATTAATAATGTTGCCGCATCAAGAACGTTTTGCAAATTCAATACAGGATGGAGACTGAGCTCATAGTTACTCAAGTTTGCAAAATGTTTTTAATTTTCGTTGTGCAATGGGGGGAAAACTTTGCAAATTAATTTTTTGAAACAAAATGGCGACCCGACCACGTTCAACATATAAAAACACAACTGTACAATTTTTTTGAAGAACTTCGGAATTTTTGTAAATTGACTTAATTTTTATGTCTAATTCCACTGGCCTGAAGCCTCAGGAGTCAAAATTGGTAAAACAGCCAATGTTTAAAATCTTGTGTTTGGTACTTAGTGAAATTATCTTTAGAACATGTGGTTTAAAGATTTTTTTCGAGCATGTGTGGACTTTTTAAATATAGAAATGCACTAGAAAGAAATCGACAAGATCTAGGAGTCGAAATGAGATTTACAGTCATTTTTTAAATTTTGGAATTTGGTATTTGACTTGATACATTTTTTTCACCTGTAATTTCAGAATTTTTTTCTATGTTTGGAGTTCTTAAAATTATTAATACACGAGAAAAAAATGCGCTAGACTCAGGAGTCGAAATTACAATTACAGTGGTTTTTATAAATTTGGAATTTGTCATTTAATAGAATTATCGTCTTCATTTGTGATTTTATAATGTTCTTGAGCATGTCAGGAATTTCTAAGCATAGAAATACTCCAGAAAAAAATCGACAAGGCCCAGGAATAAGAAAAATAAAATAAAAAATTACTTTTATTCTAATTTCGACTAGTGGGTATTGTGAATTTACATTTAAAAAGCTCACACGTGCTCAGAAATATGTTTAATCCACAAGTTATACAGATTATTTCATTAAATACCAAAAGCAAGATTTTAAAAAGTAAATAGGAATTATTTTTCAGAAAAATGATTGATTTGAATCTCCAAAAAATTAAGAAGATTTTTCTGAAATTTAGGTATGCAAAGAAAATGAAACCTCAAGAAAAGTCTAAAACTCTGCAAATAAGAAAAATTTTCATCCTTTTTTTCGCGCAAGGGTAACCAAGCTGCACGTGGATCGATTTCAAATTAATTATACTTCTTTAGAACCCTAATACGCTAATTTTACGCATTGTAGCGATATTAAATTCCAAAAGTATTTATTTTGGACCCACTCTACTGGGAAATTGGAGAAGAATTTTATTATTTACCGAGCTTACCGTAAAAAGTAGTAAATAGAAATGAATAGGTTCGGATTTATGACGAATCTCACAAATCCCTGTAAGACTGAAGATGGTTTGAAATCGCCATCGTGTCACAGAAAATTGGACACTTGAAGAGTCAGGCGCACTACCTGAGGTGGCAATGTCGCCTTCATGCCGGAACCCTTCCCCCTCGCCATAAACTGCAACTGAAATATTGCACCTTCCAAAAGGAAAAACAACAGTCCTATTGGGTACCTATTGTTATGTTCAAATCGAGTTCCAACAGTATATTCTGTTTCAATCTTTGGATTTAAAAATTTTTTAAATTCAATTCATTTAATTTAAAATTAATTTATTTAATTTAATTTAGTTTAGAAAAAAAATTAAAATTCAAAATTTAATTTAATTTTTAAATTTTAATGTCTAGGTTTAACCCCCTAATATTTGTAGATCATCCTTCTAATTTCTATTTGTTTCAGCGTATACTATAAAACTGAATAATGGATGATATATATTTAGTAATAAAGAAAATTACATTTCTCTCAAATTGATGATTTTAGCACTCTTTCAACATAATATATTTAATTTTCAAGCAATATTCAAGTTGAAATATATCAAGAATTATTGAAGCTTCTGTTTGGAAACTATACAAATTTGCAACAGTAGTCAGTATACGATTGAAATGTAGATTTGTCCATTTTTTAATATTCTAATTTGAAAATATTTAATTTCGAATGTTCTCTTCAAAATGTTTAGCCAATAAGTGTTACAAATTAAAATAGTGCAATTTTGAAAAATCTGTTGTCGGAAAGAAAATCGTAAATGTCTTATAACCGAAAGCCTAAGCTGGAAATAAAGAATAGGTGAATTTAAAGTATTATGAATAAATTTGTGTTATATTAGCCGTTGGGACTATTTTTATATTTATATACTGAAGACGTTGGACATGTTATTTTAGGCAATCAACGAAAAGGTTCAAAAATATTTCAAGAGGGAACGTGCATTTTTTATGAACTAGCTGTAAATGCCTGGATTTTTATTTCATAACATTGAAGAAATTTGAAAATACGTTATTAAATTTCTTCAAATATAAAGATATTAACAATTTTTCGAAATAATAATTGACAATTCCTAATTAAAAGCATTCGGAAAAATTTTCATCAGATGCTGTCGAAATAGGAAAATTTTGAAAGAAACTTTCCAAAATTGGACAGTTTCATTAGAAAGGAGTTTTTGTTGTATCAGTACCACTTCAAAGCATTCATAATTAAAAAATTTTATTTCTAATTGAAGAATCCCGAAATCGAAAGATTTCAGATTAAAATTTCGAGAACGGGACAATTCAAAACTGTTCAAAACTGAATAATTTCAGATTAACATTTTGAAAATTAGATCATATAAAATTCAACTAAATTCGAGTTGTGTTATTTATCATTCGAAGCGTTCAAATTTTAATAAATTAAAATTTCAAACTTTGGAATTTCAACAATTCAAAATTAAAAGTGATTATAATCCTGCAATTAGAAACTGAAAAACTGAATTGAATTGTTCAAAGTCAAAGCTTCTGAAATTTCAGAATTTTAAATTGTTAGTACAAGCTGAAAAAATTTTCAATTATATAGACTTTTACAATTGAATTATTCTACAAAAATGTAAGAAATAAAGTAATTTTGAGCACGCAACAATAAAAATAAAAACATTTCTAATACGGAGCGTTGAAAATTGAGCAAACCTCAAATCATTTAGAACTGATCCAATTTTCAATTACTTAGAATTGCGACATTATAACGTTTTTATACTCTTCACCTTTAAATTTTAAATTGTTTCAAGTACATTAAAATTGTCTCAAAATTAACATTCTGCAAATTGTCAACTATACTTTTCTGAATTTCAACAATTCAATTTCAATTGCAAAATTAATACTGTTGAAAGAGAAAGATGGAAAATTCAGCGTTCAACATGAGAATTGGAAATGTCTAAAATTTTAACCAGTCAGAATTCAAACAATTTATTCAATTACCAAGGTCTCAATTTCATATCAA